>JANAVB010026997.1:3815530-3823030 GCA_029216955.1 Iris pallida
TCTTATTTTGCTTTCTCGTACCATTACTTTTCTTCCCTTCCTATTTCGGAGGACGAATAATCGTGCTTTATAGAATTTATCATAATTTCCTAAATTATAGTGTAAGTTAGTTACTTATTGATTTTGGCTGCTTGATAGATATGAGGGGATTTGTCACCCCCAGTTTTCAGGAACAGGGGTATTTTGGTCATTTTTTATTTTAGAATATTTTAGAAATTTATTTTATTATTTATGATATTGTTTTGGGGTTATTTGAGTCGGGTTGGAATTTTAACTCAATCCGACTTGTAACGGGGATCCGGGGTAGTTTTGACTCTAGTGGGATCCACTCATTAGTTAGACATGGCCCACATGATATTATTTTAGTTAGTGTGTTTGACTAATTTTTAATGGATATGTTTAGTTTAATTAGAGAATTAAAACTAGACTAAATTAGCCTCAACCTAAAATCCATTCCTAATATAAATCAATTAGAGACAAGTGGGGGTATTTTTGACTTTTGCCAATGGGGACACATGCCGACACATGGCCGGCCATAGGGGGGGATAGGCGTGAGCATTCATTTGGTTATTATCCATAAATTTCTCTCTCTTGTTCTTCTCCAAATTTTGAGAGGAACCATCATTGATTTTATCTCCAAATCGATCATTTCTTCCACCAAATCTTCTTCATTTCTTCTCTACTCAAGCAAGGGAAGGAGCTAGCCATGTTTGGGGAGTTTCGAAACTCGTTCGTGTCCATTTGGAGATCTCTTCGTGTCGGTGTCGTGTCGGAAGGATTTCTCTTGGAATCTCTCTTCCGGAAGATATAATCTCTTCTCTAATCCACTCCTACATGCATATAGGATTATTTTGAACCCATAGGAATGACCCCTATGGTTGTCTCTATTGTGTCCATTTTTTGTCCATTTGGAGCTATTAGGAGTGTCCTTGTTGTGATTTGTGTCCATGTGGGAAATCCCCAATTTTGGACACACCTTGGTTGTTGATATTTTGTGTGAATGGTTAATTCCTATTTTAATTTCAGATTTTAGATTTCTAGAGTGTTGCTCTTAATATATATATATATATATATATATATATATATATATATATATATATATATATATATATATATATATATATATATATATATATATATATATATTGGTGTTTGTGTGTCTATATCTATGTATCATGTATATATTTTCATTTGTGAGTGTGTGGGGATGTATATATGTATATGTGTAGGTGGTGTTGTGGTTTAGAGTTGAGAGTGATATTGAGAGTGAGATTGAGAGGGTGATGGAGGGAGTGTTAGAGAGTGGTGGAGAGAGTATAGGGTGGTAGAGAGAGTAAGAGATTAGAGATATTGAGAGAGTGATAGAGAGAGTGAGGGAGAATGAGAGAATAGGGGGGTGCACTGCTGCAAACAGCAGCAGTAGGAGCTGCAGCAGTCCCCTAGGGGACTACTGATTATACACAGTGCAGTAGCAGCAATAGGCTGCTGCATAGCAGCAGGTAATGGGGACGGGGCGGGGACAGCCCTTAGATGCAAATAGCAGCAGCAGTAGCTAGTGTACTGCATTTTACAGTATGTTAGGGAGAGGGGCAGCTATCCATAGCTCCATTCATTCACCTATCTTTCCATCCATTCAACATTCATTCATATTTCAGCCATACCTTCAATTCCCTTTTCATTTCAGTCATCCACATATCCATTTCATTTCAATTCAGTCATGTATCATCTATTCATCCCCCATTCGTCCCTACATCATACCATCCATTCTTCCATTCCCGTCATTCCATCATTCTTCCATTCATTAATCAATTCTCTCACATTCAGTCAGTCCAAAAATTCATAAATCCTTCATTCATTCATTATTCCATACACTCATACATCCCTATAATCCATTCATGAACTCATTCATGTATCACAAATCAGCCATGCATTCATTCAATTTCAGTCCCTTCCATTCACCCTCCATTCAGTCATATAACCATCCATCCATTCATTCATACTTTCCATTCATTCACATCCATCCATTCATTCTTCATTCATCCAAACATTTCATCCATCCCCTCATGCATCCATCATTCCTAAACTCCTACACACAGGTATACCCCACAAAATTGATCCCCTAGATGACATATATAAACCCTTAGTTTAGTGCCTTAGTATGGTGTCTAGAATGTGGGTTAGGAGTAGAGTTGTGAGATAGTGTTCGTGCTAGTGTTGTATTAGTAGTGAGTTAGTTAAGTTAGTGCCCTAACTAGGTTAATATCCTAGTGGACTAGTAGAGAGGGCTAACCTAGACACTAGGAGAGTGAACTAGGAAGGTTGGTAGAGAGTAGGGTGTGGTATCTCAAGATACCATAGCGTATTATGACGATACACTAAGGTAATATTGAGATGACCAACATGACCATAAGATGGATTAGATGTCCAAGAACCCTAGATTTCTTGGTTGGTAAATCCTAGATAGGATAGTATCTAGATACCCTAAGAAGCCTAGGCTAGTATCCTAAGATCTAGAGGGGTTTCTATTGTAATAGGGCAAGGTATCGGAAATACCTTGTAAAGGGTAAATGTTAGGATATTGGGTAATATAAGGTATTGGGTTTCTGATTTCTATATGGGATTAGAAATAGGTTGTCTTGGTAGGTAATGACTAGATGAGGGTAGTTTAGGCTAGTCTTGACCCCCATTGACCAAGAGTTGACTTTTTGACCGAAAGTCAACTTTGAGTCAACGCTTGACCTAGAATCGATCCAAAACCAAACCAGAGTTGATCAGTTGACTGAAAATCAACTATTAGTCAACATTTGACTATTTTGACCTAGGGTTGACCCAGGGTTGACTCAGCGTTGACCAGAGTTGACTTTTTAACTAAAAGTCAAGTGTAAGTCAACCCTTGACCCAGATTGACCTAGTTTGACTTGGATTGACTTACTGTGACCTTGTTTGACCTTGGTTGTCCTAGTTTGACCTAGTTTAGCTTGGTGTGACTTAGTTTGACCTAGTTTTGACTTAGAATTGCATATCATGACTAGATTAGCTTTTCTTCATTATTAAACCCTATTTGTCTCATGGTATCTCATCTTTAGGTCTGTGATATCTCTGAGCACTTGTTCACCTTATAAGCTCAGGACCACAGGCGAGTACATTCACTGATAGTTTTTATGGTCTTGATATCTGCTATATCCGATTCAGTTGTAGTGTCTTACTCGATTTCCAGTCACGATAGTTCACGGACTAGTATATGTTGGATCATGACATGGGATTGTTCCTAGATTTCCTTGGTATATTGGTACATTTTCAGTCTTATTCCCTGTATTAGTATAGACACTGATTCCTAAGGGGACTTGCTACCCTCTTATGGAATCTCGTGTCATAACGTGTCATGTCCAGATCTATTATGCTATTCGAGGGTAGAGAATTATTAGGGGCTATGTGATCAAAGCCTCATGTCACTATATTCATGTTCTTGCGCCACTCCCACCTCACGTAGGGTGTAGCAAGATTTTATTTATGTGCTCATTATCAAGGTTGGCTGGCATGACCCTTTTAAGATTTTCATGTGATTGTCGGGCCAAGTGGATAACCAGTCTTGTAACATACCCAAAGCCGATTACATAACGCTCTAATAATTCAAGTCACATTTTTATATTTTTTTATCATAGGAGGCTAAGTTTTGTTCGGAAGAAGGGTTACAACCCCGGTCCTTGTTTGGTTTAAGGGTTGTAACTCGACTTCCGAATAGTTTCTAAGTCATCCTATATATATATTGTCGTCCTATTCATACTCACATCTTGATATATATTTCTTGTTGATTTTGTCTCGTATTTCACATATTCTACATGCTCTTATGCTATACTTTGATTAGAGACTATGTTCTATTCGGGAGAAGGATTACAACCTCGGTCCTTGTTTGGTTTACGAATTGTAACTCGGCTTTCGAATGGCTCCCAAGTTTTTCCATATCTTTGTCTTGTATTTCATTATACTGTCTCTTATAGAATTTGTCAATTCATATGGAACTGCTGTTAGTGTTTGTGCTTGCTCATTTTCCGGACAGGATACTGTTGACATATTACAGATGTTTCTGAGGCAGACTGCTCGACCTACTATGGGGTCGAGACAGATGGAGACTTAGGCCAGGACTGTGGCCTGATAGTTGAGCCACTAGACTTTATACTCCCAGAGTAGTTAGCTTAGTTAGGTTTGCCTGGACTGCGATCCAGCTTTTGTTTTAGACTGTAGTAGCTTATATTTCAAATTTTGTGACTCTGTGATGTTGTTTGTTTCTCTCTAGCTGTGTTGGATGTTGAACTCATTTTTTCGTTTTCACATCTATCATATTTCCATTTCGTGCTATCTATCCTAGTTTGTTCCTGTGATTGAGACTCTATTGCTATGTCACCTCCATTCGGAGTGTATGTACTGTACAGGTACCTTTATACAGTGTAGTGTAGTTTTTGTAGACGACATATACAATGTTCTACCACCGATTCTACGGTATAGGCTGGACGTACCCACGTGCTCGTACCCCTAATCAAGGTACGGGTCGTAACACATTTTTGTGGTGGCCCATGCAGGTCAGTGTCACAATTAGTGCGATCTTGTAATGGTGCTCGACTTAGAGTGCTAATTACGAGCCTACGACTAGGACATAGGATCTAGGATATGATAGGAGTTACTCGATCACATTTTAGGAAAATTTTGATCTTTTGATTACCATGACAACTCTTCTTACATTTGAATTCAATTGTCCTCCTTTGATAATATCTTATCTTGTGCCATATTGATCTCTTGGGTTCAATTCGTCCTCAGGATGGCGATTACTCGCTCTCAGGCAGCAGGACGTAGTACAGTTCCAGAGAGATCTGATCCAGTAGGACCTCCACCTCCGGCTATGGGAGTAGCAGTCGAGAGAGCAGCAGTCTCAGTTCCTGCCCTTCAGACGGGAGTAGCAGCGACAGTTCCAGGAGGTCTTCCACCTCCAGCAGCGGGACCGTCTATAGTCATTCCTAAGACCCTTCCATTGTCGCCTCCGCTACCGACTGATGTACAGCAGATGATGGCCCTTCTACAGTAGATATTGTAGACCCAGAGGGCCCAGGCCGAGGCACAGCAGCATCAGGCTGACGTATCTCACCGCCAGACAGAGGTGCTACGGCAGAGCATGGAGAACTCCCACCAGCTAGCGATGGCAGTATTTGAGAAGGTTGTATCGGGTACAGTACCGGGTACCCCAGTTCAGTACCAGGGACAGGACCAGAGACAGACTACTCCGTACGGCTTCTGCGAGAAGTCGGGGCACACCTGGGAGGTTTACAGGATGAGGTTGGACGTGTATCTATACTGTGGGGCGCCCGACCACCAACTGAAGGATTGCCACGTTCGTGGAGTCCGAAGAGGCCAGGATAGAGTACAGCAGGCACCAGCACGTGCCCACCAGCAGCAAGGTCAGGGCCAAAGACAGGACATACAGTACGGTTTCTACTGGAAGCCGGGGCACACCCGGGAGGTTTACAGGATGAACCTGGGAGTTTGTTTATTCTGTGGAGCTCCAGATCACCAGATGAGGAATTGTGCAGCTCATGCAGCCAGACAGGCAGGCCAGGACAAAGTACAGCAGGCTAGGGGAGGCCAACAGGGGCGAGCTTTTGCCATGACAGTTGAGGACAGTCAGGCAGTAGCAGGGCAGATTGTAGGTTCCAATCTTTCGATCTCATTTCCGTATTTACCTCCTTATAAACTGTTTGAAATTTAATTCCATCTGTTCCTTGATTGTTTGATGAATTTTGTTCTTGTGATGTAATTTTCTTTTGAGATAAGTCGTATGGGCTAGGTCGCCTCGATTATGAGATTTTAGAATCTTTTAGGGTCATGCTAGCAGACATAGTGAGGACATATAGTCGGATTATGGTCGTATTTCTCAGGTGTAAAAATTTAAGGTTTTTGCTGCCAAGCATGCGACAATACGAAAATTTTAAATACCATGATTCTAAAGGTATGTACCTTAGTCAAGGACTCTGTGATTATCGTAGCCTTGCTCAATAGCATGACGGAGATTCTGAGTATCATGATTCTGGACAGACACATATGATTATTGAACTGCATGATTTTGAGATTTTTGTTTGTGGGATGTTTGACCTATAAGGAGCACTACCACCTTAATTTTTGAGGATGAATTCTTTTAAGGTGGATAGACTTGTAGCACCCAGTTTCTAATTGAGAGTAATTTTAGATCTTATAATTTTAGTCATTTAATTATTGTAATTTAATTCATGCTTTGATTTTGGAGATTTTAATCATTTTAAATTTTTTTAGCCATGACTTGTGATTTTGATGTTTTGCTAGTGAAACCCTAGGGACTGTTTGACCTAGAGCCTAACCATGTGATTAGGATATTTTCAGTATCATTTCTGGCCCAAGGGTGTTTTGGTCATTGGACCTCTTTGATTTATTTTTGATATTATTGCCTTGGTGATTGTTGATTTGACTTTTGATTGGTGTGATTTTGTGTTGGTGTCGTGTCCGTGTCGGACACGTAACAATTTTTAAATTGCAAGTGTTGTTGTGCCTTAAGAGATTTTTCTTTTGCTGAATTTTTTTTGAAAGTATTGGAGAGGGATTGTTTTCTGCATGTGTTTTTTCTGTGATTTCTTGGTTTTAATTTCGAGGACGAATTTTTTTAAGGTGGATAGATTTGTCACCCCCAGTTTTCAGGAACTGGATTATTTTGTTCATTTTTTATTTTAGAATATTTTTGAAATTTATTTTATTATTTATGATATTGTTTTGGGGTTATTTGAGTCGGGTTCGAATTTCAACTCAATCCGACTTGTAACGGGGACCCGGGATAGTTTTGACTCTAGTGGAACCCACTCATTAGTTAGGCATGGCCCACATGACATTATTTTAGTTAGTGTGTTAGACTAATTTTTCATGGATAGGTTTAGTTTAATTAGAGACTTAAAACTAGACTAAATTAGCCTCAACCAAAAATCCATTCCTAATATAAATTAATTAGAGACAAGTGAAGGAGCTAGCCAAGTTTGGGGAGTTTCGGAACTCGTTCGTGTCCATTTGGAGACCTCTTCGTGTCGGTGTCGTGTCGGAAGGATTTCTCTTGAAATCTCTCTTCCGAAAGGTATAATCTCTTCTCTAATCCACTCCTACATGCATATAGGATTATTTTGAACCCATAGGAATGACCCCATGGTTGTGTCTTTATTGTGTCCATTTCGTGTCCATTTGGAGCTATTAGGAGTGTCCTTGTTGTGCTTTGTGTCCATGTGAAAAATCTCCAATTTTGGACACACCTTGGTTGTTGATATTTTTTGTGAATGGTTAATTCCTATTTTAATTTCAGATTTTAGATTTCTGGAGTGTTGCTCTTAATGTATCATATATATATATATATATATATATATATATATATATATATATATATATATATATATATATATATATATATATATATATTGTGTGTCAATATATATATATATTGGT
>JANAVB010026997.1:3825530-3905530 GCA_029216955.1 Iris pallida
TCTGTGATGTTGTTTGTTTCTCTCTAGCTGTGTTGGATGTTGAACCCATTTTTCCATTTTCACATCTATCATATTTCCATTTTATGCTATCTATCCTAGTTTGTTCCTGTGATTGAGACTGTATTGCTATGTCACCTCCATTCGGAGTGTATATACTGTATAGGTACCTTTATACTGTTTAGTTTAGTTTTTGTAGACGACCTATACAGTGTTCTAATACCGATTCTGCGGCGTAGGCTGGACGTACCCACGTGCTCGTGCCCCTAATCAGGGTGCGGGTCGTGACACATTTTTGTGATGTCATATGCTATAGATATCTAGTGGTATAGATTTTTGCAACTAGCGTACAAGGGTTATAAAATTTTATGACATCATGTGTTTGATAGGATAGTGTGACCAAAGGTGGGTAGACGTTCTCGGTATAGAAATAAATATATGATCATACTAGGTGCCCTTGTGGTAATTACTCGATCAAGAATAGAGAGGTAGTTTTATTGTAAAGATTGACCCTCTACAAGAAAAACCTAAATATAGCCTACCCCCAACGAATTTACTATTATATCCTATTAGTTGTGTAGTTAGGATTAGACAGAATGGTAGGTATCACTTAGCTTGGTTAGGAGGAGACTTATATAATAGTGACAATAATATGGTTAGGAGCATATAGCTTGCCGTTTACTTTAGATGCACAATTTACAAGCTTCATTCTAGATAATCACAATAACCTACGACGATCCCAAGTAGGTAAATAAGTTGGCAACCTTTCAAATTTGGGAATGAGTTAGTAGCCACAGATGGTAGGAAACCAATTATAGATAGTTAAATTAGTATTAGTTTGCCAGTTGTTTCTCTTAGGTTAGAGTAACAACCTTTTAGAGTATGTTCCTTAAATGTTTGAAGGAAAGAAGGAACATTTGTTCGATGGTTGAAAAGCGCCTTCTTCCTTATCATTATTGAGTTGTTGAATTTCGAGGACGAAATTTTTTTAATGTGTGTAGATTGTAAAGACCTTGATTTTTTAGAATTATTTTTTTCATTTTATTTTATATGATTTCCATTTATTGAATTAGATTTTTATTTTTAATTATGATCATAGATGCACTTTTCCGTAGCTTCGATTTTTGGAGTACAAGAAGTGTCAATATTTCCAAACTTTCTTCATGAGTTTTGAAGTAGACACGTCCACCTTCAACTTGACATATCATGTCTCATCCAAACTTGTCTCCTAACATTCTTTTGACTTTACACAACTTTAGGTCAAATTTAGACAATTAGATTATTTATTGTAATTCTATACCTAAATTCCAACGTGAGTTCGGAACTCGACATTGATCAAAACCACATTACCCAATATATGATTTTGATTCATTTTGAGTCTACAAAACACATACCAATAGTGCGCCACTCAATTGAGTTTTCATGTACTATTTATTTTCAAATGGCACACAAGTCGAAACTATAGACATATTGGACTCAAATCGATCACAAAAATTCTACCGGCCCAAAACTAGTCCAAATAGGGTTCGTAGAGCCTATTCTAGGGTGCTCTAACCTCTTACACCTATTTTAGATTAATTTTTGTGGATTAATATGCAGCCACATTAATTAAATCTAATTTAAATTAAATCCTATAACCACTTTCCTATTTTTGACCCAATTTAAATCCTAGGAGATAGAATTGATGTATCTTTTAAAATAGGCAATCAAATTCCACCAAATCAAATTCTACTCCACCCAAACTTCTTTTCCCTCATGTGAATCTCTCCCATCTGAGATTTTTGAATACTTATATATATCTTTTTCCATTAAAACCGAGCCCCCTCCAACTTCTTCTCTATTTTTGCACTTTTTATTCCAACCACTAGAAATCCATCTTTCGACCACCTCCAACCCTTCTACCACATCAAACATTCCCAACACCTTTCTATAACACCCCGACACCTTCTCGAGGAGCCACAGCCCCTAATTTGGTCGATACGAGACACGAAAGACACCCGACGTCGATCGAACTTGTGCTGAATTCATCACATCAAGTTAGTTGACTTGTAGACTAGGTTTCATCTACTTTGTCTCATCCGTTTCTCCTCAAACCAAAATTGAGAGTTACATTTATGTTTCTACTCCAACCTCTGATCGCTGGATCCTCCATTCCTAAGCGGTTTGCCCGTGGCATCGATTCTACGACAAGGTATCTAGAACCGATAAATTCTATTGCAGACCATTTTTCACCTACCTAAGGTCAGTTTCTAACCTTCTTATATTTTTATTCAGAATCTTGACGTTGATACCTTTCCGACACATATCTGAAAGTTAGGTTTCACATTCGTTTACTATTTTTAAATATTCTCGACATTTGTCGTAGCATAGTAACTCCTAAAATCCGATGTTCTTGTATCCAAAAGTTCCAATACTTCATAAAACTCTACTAACTTTGTTGTGCAATATTTAATATTGAAACCTTTATTTTAAAGAATTTATATAATTTTTTCAGAATTTAATATTTTTAATTATTTATTGTTTCGGGCCTCAAATCGTATACCAAGTATAGGAATAATAGTGTAGAATCAATATTAGAATTATACACATATTTTTCTATGTATAAAATATATTGTTTATTATTATATAATATTTATAAATATTTTTTCAGAATTGAAAGTGATATTTTTATGTTAATAATGTATTACTTATATATGTAGATTTAATACTATATATGTTATATTAAGTAGAGTAGTCAATATGACTAGTTTTGGTATAAATAAGATTATTAAGGTCTATATATGGTAAGTCCATATATAGTTAGTTATTAATGTATATTATGTTCGTATTTCAAAAATCTGTGCATCAAAACCGAGTTTAGTCGATTCCAGTGATCTTATATCGCTAAAATTGACAAGGGACCATATGGATCGACAAGATAAGATTATTAATCTTGTGGTTGATTATCTTGTCTCGATTCATGCGTCGTAGGTTTCGTTGAACAAATTACGAGATACAAACTTAATATTTAACATAGAGTTTGTAATCTATATTATTAATGAATAATGATCATAGAGATTAGTGCAACCTAGTTCTAGATGTTATATTTAATAAATAGCTTAGATAAACTAGGAATTTCACGACTTAGAATGACCCAAGCTAGCTATCTAGTTAGGAGACTAATAGTCATATTTATATTTAGTGAATAATACATATTTGTTTGTGACTTGGAGTGGATATGATTCATTAGTTCATGGATAGTCCGGGTAGACTTTGGTACTACAGTCTCAGCATAGATTGGACAAAACTCTAGGCAAGTATACCTTGCCTACTTGTACAGTTTGTTTCATGCATTTTTATACTGTTATTTCTTTTCAGTCATATTTCATTACCTGCTTCATGATACTGATATTTCTTTATTTTATGTGCACGTTTCCTATTTGTTCTCTCTGTGTCACTCTTTATTTCTTATGAATATCGTGACGGTATTTGCTAGTTCTTAGTCTTCGTTCTATTGAGTTGACTTGACCTGTAGCCGAGATCGCTTGCTAGTCATTGACCCATGTTATCTCTAGATCGGGAGGGTCCTATGGCATTACGGTATAAAGACCCATTCTCAACCCGTTACTCCACCTCTAGATCGGGAGCGTCCTACGACGTTACGGTATAGAGACTCCTTATAGACTTGTTATTCCATCTCTAGGACTGGGAACATCCTATGGCGTTACGGTATAGCGACTCCTTATAGACTTGTTATTGACCTGTTATCCCCCGTATCTAGGATCGAGAGTGTCCCATGGCATTACGGTAGTAGATACTTATCTTTTGTCTCGAGATCGGGAGCATCCCATGGTGTTACGGTATTGGGATGTCTTTGTTGATTTGTTTCATGTCGTACTTTTCTCTTTTTTTATGCATGTTATTTACTATTACATTTGGCTTGTATATTATGTATCTTGCTATGTCCCTCTGAGGACCTGGTGATTTTACCAGGTTATTGCTGGTTTTTTTTCCAGGTATTTGTTGAGACTGCTAGAATAGAATGATAGATTTGTAGGCGATGGTATCTCCCGTATTCAGGTATCGTTAGTGGTATGTTTATAATTCTTTCGTCTTTATATTTCGTGATGACATATTCAGCTGTATAACCTAGTTTTATGAGCTTACTTTCTGTTATGAGCTTGTTCAGATGATTGTATTAAGGTCTGGCCAACCTTACTACAAATTATCTATTCTTGTATTTATATTCAAGTAGCATCAGTGTATAATTGTTTAATCAGCATTAATGCCCTGGTTCCTAGTTGAGATTATTATCTGTGGATTGAGATATAGATGACTTGTTATTTTAAAACCAATGTAGACAGCTTATACGTATTCGAGATGGGCTAGAGTCTACTTGAAACATAGCTAGCATGTACCGTATCCTGGCCCTGTACGTATTTTGGGACTAGGGCGTTACACCCGACCCTGTATACTGGGTCGTGTCGGGACACGTATATCGACCCATAATGTAGACCCGGCTTGGCCGTCCCGAAGCCCAGCCCGGCCCGAAGCCCATAATATAAACCTAACTATATAGGTTGGACCTAAATTTTTGTATAGGAGGAGATGAAGTTCAGAAGTTTTTGTTCTTCTTAGTTAACTTGCATATAGGTTAGCAGACTGATATTTTTTTATAACGTAGCTTGCAGCTACAACCCTCTATATGAAGTTAGGTATCTAAATAGAGGATCACTCGCCGTTGTCAGTCCTCATTGGATGATAACCTGGTTGACTTCTAGTCGCAGTAATCTTTGTAGGATAACATGTACCTTATATTTTCTTTTTGTTTCAAATTATAGCCCATGATCTTGTTTGAATTTAAATTCCTGATATGTCTTTAATCTATTGATTAGGACTCAAAGTCAGAACTTGATCAATTACTTTGGGTATGGAGATGCTAGGAGTTGATATCACAATCGAGCAGGTTGACATCGGGGAAGGGGATACCAGTTTTATTCTTGATAGGAATAGGAAAATACTATCAGATACAGGACTGAAACTAGGGGTGTGCATATTTGGACCAAACCGACCAAATGGAGTCGGTCGATTTTTAACCGAACCGATGGTCCGGTTGATTTGGTTCAACTGGACCATTTAAAAAACTGATCGATTTAGTTTGGTTCATGGTTTGGTTATTCCAAAAACTGCTTAAACTGAACCAAACCGAACTTAGTAACAGTATAAAATTAGGTTTATATCTGGTCCAACTTATCCATCTCACGGTTTGGAGTCATTAGACTTTGGAATATGGAGAGGCAGTTGCTCATATTCTAAAATCTCTTTCTCCCTAACAATGAAAACATACGTTACCTGGAGTGACCGGTCCAGGTCTTTGCCGGCTGCTCAAGGTAACATATGTTTATTTTCCATCTTCAATTCATAAATCTATTAGGTTATGGTCTATTTTCAAGAATTATTTTGGATTTGTGGAAAAAATTTATTGTGCAAGTGATTTACTTAGAAGATTACTGTCCACTTTAGTATCTCATACAAACATCTTCCAAATAGGAGATGGTTATGATTTTTTTTGTGAATTTAATTTTTGAAACACTTTTATATACTTGAATTTTTTTGTCTGATGAAAACCGATCAGCCGAACCGATCCAAGCCGAACCAAGTCGGTCGATTTCAAAATCGAACCGACCAATTGGTTGGTTTGGTTCGGCTGTGATTATTTTTAAACTAATTAACTTTGGTTCGACTTCAGTTGTAACCAAATAGGTCGACCACCGACTGACGCACACCCCTAGATGAAATAAGGAGGAACCTACAAAAACTGGTTTGGTAGAGATGATAAATGGAACAAAAGAAGACGTTAAAGAAACTGACAATGTAGCAACTGTCAATTTGCCAAAGGATGCTGTGAATGAGTGGTCAGAACCAAAACAAATACATGCTCTTTATATAGTTAGGTTTAGGTCATATGAAGACCCACAGCTGAAAGCAAAGTTTGACTAGCTGATAAAGAGGTCCAGCTGCCAAATTTGTCACGTACCAATCATGACCCGGCCCGATCCGGCCCGAAGCCCACAGTACCGTGGGTCACATTCCGGGCTGGATTAGATTTTTCACCCATAGCCCGGCCCTTCTTGCCCACTACAGTTCATGAGCCTAAGAGACCCAGCTCAGGCCTGCGACGGCCCACTCAAATTTCGTGTCGGGCTGACCCAGCCCGACCTGCTTAACTGCTCTAGTCCTGACATAACTGTTGACATATTAGGTCACGGAGATAGCACATGGATCGAGAGACTTCTGGAAGACTCTAGAAGATCAGAATAGATTTTTGGGATGTATCAGATGTTTTGATATTACAAATATATATTGTTGATGGTGATGATTACCGGATTTATCTCCAGGGATTAGTCATTTATCATGTACTAAGGATGATAGTAGAATAGGTGATCGTATGAGTGTGTTGGCTTTGTTTTCTGTTTACTAGTTATGTGATTGAGCAAAAATTGATATTATGATCCTTTGATGACTATCAAGGTTTATACAGCTAACTATTATCGATACTGCAAAGTAGGCTGGACATATCCACACACTTGTACCCGAACACGGGGACGCGGGTTGTGACACCTTAGGTCAAAATTTCTATATTAATTCTAAAAGTTATTATAAATTCTTATAAATCCAAATAAATTCTAGAACGCTATAAAATGATATTCTAAACTATTTTATATTCTTATAAATCCAAATAAATTCTAGAACGCCATAAAATGATATTATAAACTATTTTAGAGCTCTAATCCAGAATTTCTAACCTTTTGTTTCAAGTTGTTAGTTATAGGCTGAAGAACGTCATCTTGGTTTAACTCGCTCAAAATAACCATTGTTCCCCGTTTCATAAGCAATTAAAGGTTTCATTAGGGTTTCCAGTTCAAATAAAATTGAAAAAATTACTCAATTCTCTGTTTAATTTCTAGGGAAACGAATGCTATAATTGTTCTTAACAGATGTTGTGATCTTAATTTGTATATTGACTACTCAACCTATACAGTGAACCTATGAGTACTTGTTATCACTAAGACCTACAATTAAAATAAGAAAGAATGGAGTACCAAGTACCTATCGCCAATGACTTACGATCACCAACAGCCTATATAGCATCTTTTTTACTGTCTTCAACAATAGGGCTTATGTTCAGGGCCTTTCCGGGAGGTTGCGTTGCGCTAGCCTAACCATAGGTGGCACTTTGAGATATAAACATAGGTTTATGTTGGGTTTTGGTAGGACTGGTCCTAAAAAATAAATGGATTGTGGGGTTGTCCAAGCCCTAAGTCTTGGCATGCTTACTCCTAGGTCTTCCCTACTTATGTTATGTCTATGTAGAGTATAGGAAGTAGTAAGCATGGTTGAATATGAATATGTGCTCTTCTTAGACATACACCTTATGTGTTCCTACTTTTTGGATTCCCTTACTAAAAACATAATGAAAATTATGCTTTTTTGGAGATAAGATAATTGTTTTTGGATCACTTTTTTTTATAAAAATTATCGATTCTCAAGGATTTTTTTAATATATAAACCCACCAAATCTTGTTCTCTCAATATAAGTCCCGAAGGGGACCTATTAAAACTTTATCTATTTTAACATAAGACACTACGTTAGCTTCCGTCTAAGTTAAACTGACCTAACCATTGAGTTAATATTAACCATAGTAGTTAGGGGTGTGCATATTTGGACCAAATCGAACCAAACCAAACCGACTCGGTCGGTTTTTAACCGAACCGATGGTCCGGTCGGTCTGGTTCGACTGGACCATTTAAAAAACCAACCGATTTGGTTCGGTTCTTGGTTTGGTCATTCCAAAAATCGCTTAAACCGAACCAAACCGAACTTAGTTAGTAACAGTGTAAAATTAGATTTATATCCGGTCCAACTTATCCATCTCACGATTTGGAGTCATTGGACTTTGGAATATAGAGATGCGGTTGCTCATATTCTAAAATCTCTATCTCCCTCTCTCTCTCTCCCTAACAATGTATACATACGTTACCTGGAGTGACCGATCCAGGTCTTTGCCGGCTAATCAAGGTAACATATGTTTATTTTCCATCTTCAATTCAGAAATCTATTAGGTTATGGTCTATTTTCGAGAATTATTTTGGATTTATGGAAAAAATTATTGTGAAAGTGATTTACTTAGAAGATTACTGTCCACTTTAGTATCTCATATAAACATCTTCCAAACAGGAGATGGTTATGATTTTTTTGTGAATTTACTTTGTGAAACACTTTTATATACTTGAATATTTTTGTCTGATGAAAACCGATCAGCCGAACCGATCCAAGCCGAAACAAGTCGATCGGTTTCAAAACCAAACTGACCAATTGATTGGTTTGGTTCGGCTGTAATTATTTTCAAACTGATTAACTTTGCTTCGACTTCAGTTGTGACCAAATAGGTCGACCATCGACTGATGCACACCCCCTAATAGTCGGTAAATTACTATTTTGTCCTTAAGGTTTTGTGTGAAGGATTTGTTGGATTTGGGTCAAAAAATAGGAGGAAAAAAATAGCCGGAGGAGGAGGGAGAGAGAGAGAGAAGGGGTAACCGACTGACAAAGGAGGAGGAGGGTTCTTGTATTGGAGGAGGATTTTGAGTTTGTTAGGTTTTTGGTTTGTTGGGTTTAGGGTTGGTATTTTTGAGGAGTGGGTTGAGATGACTTATGATTGGGTGATTAAGGAGGGAGGAGGTGCTTGTGTTGGAGGAGGATTTTGTGTCAACTCGTTCTCGAATAATCAAGTACGACTCGGATCACGTCCGACTTACGCTATTGTGGACAACGGTAGTCAACCGTCTAAATCTTATGAATCATTAAAATATAAAGCATATTAATCGCTCATCACAACTCTACTCACGTGCCCTGTCCTACAATAACTACAATAACTACAATATCCATTATTGTTTTTATTACAAACCTTTTACAAAAGATATCCAAAAACAAATCCGGTGACTGGTAGAGGCAACTCTATAAAACCTCAATCACACTACAATAGATCACATGAAACATCCATCATCTATACAAGAATCTAAATCCCCTCGGGGGTCGCCTCCTGGTCCTGAATAGCCTCCAGACTAGCCTCGACTATTGGGTCCTCCTATGGACCATAGAATATAGGGTAAGCAATCTTGTCCTCACCTGTATATATATCAACTATCCAGTTAGAAAAGGAGAAAAGTACAATATAACCCAACAATACTCAACAACATGATGCAATAATATATAAAAATAGTAATTGTAAATAACAAATAAAAGAAGGACATGCCTGACTACATGCACTATCTACATGTTTCATAGTGCAATTAGAAAACCTAATAGTATGTAGGGGCTAAATATGTATAAGGCATATCATGAGAGATGATATGCTAGCAATCATGTATGCGAAGAGCATAAAACATGTATATCGACAATGCTAGCATGCATGCATGACATGGGCACATAAGGCATGTCTATCGACTGTTTACAAAAATAAAAAGTTTATAACAAACTTTAAAAGAATTGTACAAAGTACAATGAATTCTGGAGAAGTACAACTTTAAGAATCTGATCAGAAGACAATCACTTTATCCCTTGGACCATTATTCTGATGTGCGCAAGGTTGAACTGTGCCACTTTGGGTTGCACCATCCTTAAGTTGTGCCAACTTCCATTCAGTTACACAAACGTGTACTAACTATATTTAGACGCGTGGCATCATATGATTGAGATGTACATGGTCGTGTATAGAGTAGTGGATACATTTTGAGAGATTAGTGGCATGTACGCCATGTCATCCTGCTTTAGAACGTAAGTTATCTCAACTTTATCAAGTTGTGCGAGCTTCAGTCAACGAGTCAAACTGCGCTTGATTAGATTGCGCTTAGGCGCAACTCAGTGAATAGGTACGTGGCATTATTTGGGTTACGTGTCAATCTACGAGGAGAGTTTGATCGGGTTGCGCCTAGGCACAACTCACAGAGTGCGCGGAACAGTTATCAATTAAATCGTCTCGAACGCTACGCTTTACGGGATTCGAAAAGATTTTCTTCGTTTATCATGCTGTCAGTTATCAGTGCTGTCAGTTAATGATGACAATTATTGTCAGGTGCCACATAGGCTTTGGCACAATATGATTGGGCACAGTTTGATATATGGCACAACCTGATGAGTAGCGCAGTTTGATCTCTGAGCTTCATATTAGTGGCGCAACTTGATTTCTAGGGTTCAACTTGATTGCTGAGTAGTAAAAACATGGCGTAACTTGATTTTTAGACTCTACAAGACCCCCTTCAAAGTTTTCGAATTTTGAAATGTTACAAAACTTCAAAATACTTTGAATCATGACAATTACTGAGTCAAGTTGTGCCTATTTCGTGCAGTCTGTTGCGATCTGTTATGATTTTTATGCGCAACTAAGGGTGACTGTTAGGATTCTGTTTTAGGCTACAAATAACCCTTGTTTAACAGACTGTAACTCTTTACTTTCACTTTAATCTTCTGAGAGAATACTTTGAACTCTTGCAACCCTCTTCTCCGACTATCTTCTCGACGACATAGCCCCCAAGAAGACCGCCGCTGACAAAGGGAAAAGCGTCGCCACCACTTCGACTCGTTCTCCGTCGACCCGTGTGCCACAGTATGCGCCGCCCTCTTCTCGACAAGAGATGGCAAACCCAGCTCTGGAAGATGAGCTAGAACAAATACTATAGAAACTGACTTGATCTTCAATTGACTTGCGTCCCTCTTCTTAGAGTGTTTGGCGCATTACGAACTCTGTGCCACCCCTTATTAGGGTGTGGTTGTTTTATTTGAGCACTGTTCGTTCTTACGAACAGTGTTGCGCATACTGTTGCACAACTTAGTTGTTTGTGCAATCAAAAATATTGTGCAACCAAGTTATGGCACAACCTGAGATGTTGCGCAACACAGTATGTTGCGCAACCCAGGTTGTTGCGTAACTCAGAATGTTGTGCAACTTAATTGTTGTGCAACCCAGAATGTTGTGCAAACTAAAATGTTATGCAACCCAGAATATTGCACAACTCAGGATGTTGCACACCTTAATTGTTGGCGCAACCTAGGATGTTGCACAACCTAAAATGTTGTGCAACCCAAAATGTCGCACAACTCAGGATGTTGCACAACTTAATTATTTGCGCAACCTAGGATGTTGTACAACTTAATTGTTTTACTCTTTATAAAGTTGCACACTCTTGTTACTTCTAACTTTTGTTTTTGAATTTCTTTGCAGTTGATCTCAGGGAAGCCTCTAATGCTGAAATATTTGCTTTAACATTTAATGTCCCAGAGTATAAGAAGAATTTATCTCATGTTACATTCCCTTAGTACGATGGCCCTGAAGCACGAAAGACCCTCCTCGTGGCCCAAGAAAACCAAACCCTGCTGAGCTTAATAAACGGGAAACCTCTGGAAAGTCTTGATAGTGTGGTCTACAAGAAGCCTGTTTGCCATTGATTGTCTAAGAACAGAACAGTTTTATGGGAGGACTGAACTTTGATTCACAATTACAAACTCGCTTGTACAAAAAAAAGCCTAAGAACAAAACCTAGGAAAAGCAATCTAAGTACAATTGTTTAATTTGGATTCTGGGGGGTGACGGTAGAGGCTCGGGAAAGTGCTATCAACTCTGCCTTACTCCTTGGACGATCGAACGCAACCTCGGCTCCGGCGAATAAATGCCCTCTCTCTGTGTGCTTTTTGTTCTGTGTGTCTCTGTGTGTGTGTAAAAGAATAGTCCCATGCTATTTATAGGAGTTTGTGATGAGTGGGGTGTACAACCATGTGGCCACATCCTTGTAACTATGCCTTGAGAAGTGGACAGTCGGGGATTGGTTAAGATTAATCTTGATCTGTTTGTTGCAAAAATTTAGACTGTTATGATCTGTTGGTTGTAATAAATCAGATTTGTTTAAGACTTAGTCAACTTCTGCCACGTGTCCCAACTGCCGCTATGTTGCGAGCCGCATGAATGCTGCATCCTGGCTGAGCCGTATGAGAGTGGTCTCATGACTGAGCCGTATGAGGGTGGCCCCATAACCGAGCTGTATGAGGATGGCCTCATAACCGAGCCGCATGAGGGTGGCCTCATAACCGAGCCGCATAAGGGTGGCCTCAAAACTGAGCCGCATGAGGATGGCCTCATAACCGAGCTGCATGAAGTCACACAAGTGATCCGCATAAAGAACTTCCTTGAAATTGGTGAACTGTGCCAGCTATCATAAAGATTTTCTCATCTTTTTATGAGCATGTCGCGTCTCTTCTTTATGTCTGAGACATCATTGATGTCATTTTGTGTCAGAGCATTAATGGCCAGCTGCACGGAGTAATTATGGCCAGTTGTATAGGCCTATTTCGAACTGCATAAGGCCACATGGCTCCTTCTGAGCCGCATAAAAGCTTTCTGAGCCGCATGAAGCTCTGAGGGATTTTTGAGCCACATAAGACCCCCAAGTTCTGAGCCGCATGGAGTTTTTGGGCCACATAAGAATTTATTATTCTTTTCCATGCTTCTACAAAACCCCCTTCAAAGTTTTCAATTTGTAAAATTGAAATACTTTGAATGAGAAGCATGGGTATGTCCGCATAAGCTTCTCTGGCCGCATAGGCTTCTCTGGCCGTATACTGGTCTTTGTGCCACGTAGGCGTCTCATTAACTGCTTTTGATTTATTTTGATTTTAAATCCGTCTTTTGGATAGGATCCCAACAGTCGGTATTAAATATTTAGATTTGCCTTGATGATTCTGAGCATTCTTTTTTGCATGAAAGGGGATAGAATCCCAAGGGTCGGCTTTATCTTCTAGGCAGCACGAAATCCGAAGCGCCTATCGGTTCACACGCCCCGCTAGCCTATAAATATGAGCAATTATTGAAGAGAGAGATTCTTTACTCTCTTCTTTTTTCTCAAGCTTGCTTGCCCTAGTTGCCGTCCATTCTTCTCTTTCGATCATCAATGGCACCCAAGGCTTCCTCCAGTGCTGCTGCGAAGGGCAAAGGAGTTGCCTCCTCGTCGGCGATCTCCGTTCACTCCGACGTTCATCTTGCTATCGACGGTAAGAGCGTTGAGAAGAACTGCATGGATTCGAACCCTAACCATAATGGCTATGTCGCATATTTTATGCACAGGCTTTTGGCATATAATGCTCTTTTCGTCTTTATTGAACTGCTAAAGTTCAGTGTGATGAATTCGCATATGTTGTGCTGTATGGGCCGCATGAACGTCTCATGTCCAAGCCGCATCGGGTATACCTCATGTCCGAGCCGCATGAGAGTTGCTTCATGACTGAGCCGCATGAGAGTTTGTCTCATGTCCGAGCCGCATGAGAGACGTCTCATGGCCGTATAAGCACTTTATGAACCGGGCCGCATGAAGACCCATCAAACAGAGCCGCATATGCTCTTATGAACTGGATCGCATGAAGGCCCATCAAACAGAGCCGCATAAGCTCTTATGAACTGGGCCGCATGAAGTCCCACCAAACAGAGCCGCATAAGCTCCTTATAAACTGGGCCGCATGAAGTCCCACCCAATCAGAGCCGCATAAGCTCAGAAACATTAAGTGGTTTTTCTCTGGCTATCTTCTGACTTCTTTCTTTTGTCTTTTTTCAGAGAAGTTGCCAGTCAACCCTGTGGGAGAACTCTTGGTAGGTCGAGCCCAATCTGCTGTGGGTGTTAGGTTCGATCATTTAGTTGATTATATGTCGGACCAGTTTTCTAAAGATGAACCTGAGGAGAGGCTGAGAGACATCAAAAACCAGTCCTTCTACTTTCTCTCGGGCACGATGAACTCAGGGAAATTGGGGGACAAACACCTGAAACCTGCGTTCCTCTTTGGTGATGTCCTGACTGTAAAGAACCCCAACATTTTAGATATATCTAAAAATTATAGTTTTTCTTCTAACGGGATGGAGATCCACATTCCGCAGATGAAGCGTCACTTCCTGCTGTCGTGGTTCAACATGCTGCCAATGGACAGAAAAATGGTGGACTCCTTGACTCTGAGCCGGCAGGGGATGTTTGTGGGTGATATTCACTATAACAGAAACTTGGGGTCGGTGGTCGCGAGCAAGACACCGATCAGCTGCTACGTTATTGGGTTGGCCCCGGGTAGCTTCTTAAATGTGCAGGGTCCTAAATTCCGATTCTCTCAGGCTGACACTTTTATGAACCAGCTTGCTCAGAAAGGGTCTTACCCCATTGGTCGGTTGGCGCTGCTGAACTAGATGAACCCCATCCCTTCATGGACCAACTTGACCATGTGGATTTTACGGACATACGAGAATCTCTTGCGCGAGATTGGCCTCTATCATGCCATTCGGGGCACCTGTTATGGTCTGCCCATAAATAAAAAGCTCTTTATGGCTCTTTTTGAAATGTACAACCGTCGAACGGGGACCTTCTTTACCCCTAGAAGGGAGATACGGCTCGCTCTCCACGAGATGCGCGAAGTCTCCAAGCTGCCCTGGGGAGACGAAGTTTTTGAGGCATATACTCCTACGAATGAAGAGTTCGAGGAGTTGGAGAAACGGTTCCCGGGCTTTGTGGCTGTCTACCGGGAATTATTGTGTCACCACAGCACGTGCCAGCAGATATCGAAGAAGAAGAACGACAGCTCGAAAGGGAACCTTCCTCATACGAAGGCCTGGATCAGTTATCTTTTTAAGCTCGGCTCCTCAGGCCGGGTTTCTTCCCGAAGTCCTCGAACCCGGGAGGAGGTGCAGGACCAGGTGTCGACTGCCAAGAGGGTAAAAACCACATACGACAGATTTGGGAGTCAAACTGACTCCTTTAATTATTTTTATCAGGATACCCAGCAGATGTCTGACAAGGCTCTCCTGGCGGGATTTCTGATGGTATAGATGCGGAACAGCGTAGTTTTGGGAGGGGCTGGTTCTATTGAGAGGATCAGCCGTAACTTTATCCTTTCCGCTGTGAAGCTGGTCTTTGGGGCCAGACTGGCTCTCCTTCCTGCCATGGTATGCAGCATATACCGTGGCCTCCGTACTTTCTCATCCAAGGTAATTGCCCGTGATACGGCGAAGGACTTTGAACGAATTGAGCTGCCCTATCATTATCTGATTTGGTGGCTGTTGATGCACTGCCAGTCTTTGATGAGGTCTGGCCCAGAAGACAACATAACTGCTGATGATGCTTTCATCTTCCAGTATCGCCGTATGCCCTGGGAGTGCAGTACTATGCCAGCCTGTCGGATGGTGCTGGCAAGAGTGGACAGATACACCTTTTTTATGACTGTTCCTCATTTTACTGATGAAGAAGTGAATGGTGTACATCTTGATGGTACTGGGCCTCCCCACCTCTTGTCCGATAAAATGCTCCTCTGGTTGCAGAACATCCATCATGCACATCTAGTATATCGTAACCGTAACTCCATCTTCTTGGAGCCTTACTTATCCAGTCGGTTCTCCCGGCAGTTTGGGTACAGTCAGATGTTCCTGGACAATCCCAGCTCCTGCCTGGGTTTTGAGGGTAGCGTCCTTGACGACATCCGGGCTTGGCACTACTATAACACGGTTCACACCCGCACCAGCTTTTCTGTACCTGATGCTAGGGAGTCAGGGCAAATTTTGTACTTGGCGGCTCTGTACCATGTAATGGTGAACAAGCCCCCTCATGATTTTGACCCAAGTACCAGTTTTATTGTTGGTACTGGCTTGGAGGAGAAGCCGAAAGGGTCCAAGACGAGGAAAAATAAGGGGAACACGGTCGATGTGTCAGACTCGGAGTCCATCAACGTGGACGAGAAGGATGACGCTGATGACTTGTCTCTTCCTCCTGCCGATGATGTGGTGGCAGATCAGCCCCCTGTTGCGCCTAGTCCTTCACGAAAGTGAAGCAGGCGTGGGTCCGCTGTTGGCGGCATAACTTACTCTCGGAAATGGGCTGCGGTCGAACCTCACGGGCCAATCATTAGGGAGAGAAGCAAGGATGTTGATGCCGTTTCGGAGGTGACTCAAAATTACAACCATCTTTTTTTATCTCTTTTTTTTTGCACTATGATCTGATCATTCTCTTTTTCTTTGTAGGCGTCAGAAAAAGTGGACTCTCGAGAGCCGGCTACTGTCTCGGAGGTCGACCCGGCTCTAACCACTTTAATTAGTGATATGAGGGCCGAGATTATTTTTGCCAGGGTTCTTCCGGCGACGGCAGAGGTTCCTCCCGTTGCTGATATCTCAACCCAGGACGATGTGGGCTCTACTGAGCCAATCCTGAGGTTGCTGAATTCTAGCCGGGTGATGCTGACCCAATTGCGTCTATCTCCGGGGCGGCTGGGGCAGAGGAACCAGCTGCATTCTGCTCAGATGTCGCTGATGAGGAGGATACAATGGCTGTGAGCGAGCCTCAGCTTCAGCAACCCTCCCCTGGTAAGCTAAGTCATGTCTTGACTAGTGAGGAGGTTCATTTGCTCTATCTTCATATCCTTCGGATTAAGCTGATCGATGGTTGCTCCGGACATACAGGTCCTATTCCTTCACTGCCAACGACGGACATCATTGGGGGAGAAGTCACCAGAGGGGATCTGGTGGAAGAAAGTATGCCTCCTCCTCCTTCAACTCATATCGAGGGGCCTCCTGCCGGTTCGAGTTCGGGAGAACAGGCAGTGGAACGGCCAGGACTGGAAGAACTGGTCCCTGCACCCTCCTCGGTTCATGTGGCTCCGGAGGTCGAACTTTCTGCCCTGCCAAGTCTCCGGATTCTTCGAGCTACGGAGGAGGAGATGGCCGCTATTCAAGCGTCCTATTGCTCGAAACTTGTTTCCCTAGTGGCAGGGTCATCAAGTTCTGGTGCATCTTTTTCAACTCTGCCAGCTACTCTTCCTTTGACGACGTCTTCTTCGGAAGTTCTGGTGAATCGTCGAAGGACGTGGTTAACAGTTTCTACCGCCACCTGAAGCGAGGGGTCGAAGCTGCTATGGAGAGGGGGACATCTTTTGCATTGGCCCGTCAATGTGCCCGCGGCCAGATTGAACTCCTCAGAACTCTCCCCTACGGGGCAGGGACGGTGGAGCTTTTGGAGCCCAAATTACTAGAAGTTGATCAGCTCGTGGCCCAGCTTCAAGTAGTACGGCAAGTCGATCTGTCTTCAGCAATAGATCAGGAGCGTGCCTTCCTTATAACAGCCATGGAAAAGGTAAGGACGATACGGGAGACGTCCGAGCCTGTTCTAGTGAAGGACCTTCGAGATTTATCTCTGCAGTACGATCAATTAAGCCGCAGGAGAGAAGATTGCATTGCTCGGAAAGAGGCCGCCTCTCGTTGGATAATTGATATGAATGTACAGATCCTCCAGCTTCAGAGGCAATTGGCTACTTTGGAATCTGAGCTCCAGGCTTCTCGCCAGGATAAAGAGCTAATTCTCTAGGAAGCTGACCGGGTTACCCAAACCTCCACTGCCTTGGAGCTTGCAGTGAAGAAACTCGAAGACGGCTGACAGGCACATGTGCATCTGGAGGATGCAGAGAGGTTGACCCAGGAGGCTGAGCGCCGGGCCAAGCGGAGGATTGAGCGGTCGACGGCCCAGCTGAAGGACCGGCTTGGAGGGCTATACGTTGCCGAACCATAATCGGCCTTTTCTTTCTTTCATTTATGTTCCTTCATTTTTGACAGGGACGTGGTCCCAAAAAATGTAGTACTCTTGATTTTCAATGAATGAACATCATTCTTTATCTGTTGTGTGGTTGTATCGTATATATGGTTTTATGGTATTTTGCCTCACTTGAGGACTTTCTGTGGACCTATTACCCTTGGCATACCTTGGTTTTAGGTATGGATAATAAGTTCGATAGAGATACCTAGAACAACTTCGTGGTAGGGCGGACCTGGAAGTTCTTGGTATTGGGCGAAAGAATGCCATGGAACAGCTGGGTTCCAGAGGCATGTGGTGATGAAAAAAGAGGCGTATGTACTAGGGGACCTAGTACAACATTTGTGGTCAACTGCGGACATTTGTGGTCAACTGCGGACATTTATGTTCAACTGCGGAGATTTGTGGTCAACTGTGGACATTTGTGGGCCTATTATCCTTCGCGTACCCAAGTTTTGGGTACGGATAATAAGTCGAGAGAAAACCAACATACTTACTCAGAGGTAATGAGGACGTGGTAAACATGAGGGTTTTACAACGGAGTCTTCCTACTCAGAGGTAATGAGGACGTGGCAGGAGTAGACTCCACGAAGGGTACTTAGAACAACTCAGAGGTAATATGGACGTGGAAGTTCTACATAAGGGGTGGTTTGTTATTGATGGAAGTGAAACAACTCAGAGGTGACATTGAAGTGGCTGTTTCGGAAATTTTATGGATATGTTACCCTTTTTATGCACTGAAAGGACGGGTAATAGATTATTAGAAAAATGCTCTTTTAGGAAGG
The DNA here is from genome assembly GCA_029216955.1 of Iris pallida. Classification (NCBI taxonomy): domain Eukaryota; kingdom Viridiplantae; phylum Streptophyta; class Magnoliopsida; order Asparagales; family Iridaceae; genus Iris; species Iris pallida. The sequence goes on from JANAVB010026997.1 coordinate 3,843,944, forward strand.
AAGTTCAGAGGTATGATTATACGTGACTTACTACCCAGAAGATGTGATATAGATTCATTTGAAGTGACCAGAGTGTAAGTTCAGCGGTACCTAAAGGTACAAAACTCAACAATTCGGTAGATTTGGATGATGTCGTTTAGACATAGTATTTCTTCAGGAACTTACCGTTGATGGACATCATAAGCGAGTCTCTGTTTTGCTTTTTGAGACGGTATGCACCATTAGAGAATACAGCCTCGATGATGAACGGGCCTTCCCACTTCGGTTGGAACTTGTCGGCAGTTTTGTGAGTCATAACCATCGGCCTCCGAACTGCCAAAATGAGATCGCCCACTTGGAATGTTCTGAGTTTAACCTTCTTGTTAAAGGCTCCAGAGATGCACGCTTGATAAAGCTCGATTCGTTGTTGAGCTAACAGACGCTTCTCGTCTAAGGCCTCCAACTCCTGTAGCCGGCGACGGTAATTATCATCTGTCGTCAATCGATAAGTGAGGGCGACGCAGAGCGAGGGGATTTGAGTCTCCAATGGGAGAACTGCCTCACTTTCGTACACCATAGAGAATGGTGTGTTCCCAGTGGTCGTCCGAACTGTAGTACGGTACGCCCATAAGTATTCGCCAAGCTTTTCATTCCAGTCGTGTTTGTTTGAGGACACGAACTTCTTGAGGAGCTTGATTATAGTTTTGTTGAATGCTTCCGCCAACCCATTAGCCACCGGGTTATAGGGTATTGACGCAACATTCTGGATCTGATGTTTGTCGCAAAACTGATAGAAGGCGTGGCTCGCGAACTGCGAACCATTGTCGTGGATGATCCTTCGAGGCAGTCCAAAGCGATAGATGACGTGATGCTTGAGGAAGCTAATCACGTTTGATGTCTTCACTTCTGTAAGTGGAACAGCTTCTGCCCATTTGGAGAAGTAATCCGTAATTGCCAGTATAAAACGGTGTCCTCTGGATGAAGGTGGGGTGATTGGACCAATGATATCCATTCCCCATGCCTCAAATGGCCAGAATGCCACCGTCGGATGTAGAAATTTGGATGGTTAGTGTATAAAATCTGCGTAGACCTGACAATCTTTACACTTTCTTGCATAGTCTATCGCATCTGCCACCATCGTAGGCCAGTAATAGCCTATCCCGCGAAGGCGGTCTTGTAATTTCGGGCCAGGTTGATGGACCCTACAAACGTCATCGTGAGCTTCGTGTACAGCTTCTTTGGCTTCTGTATTTGACAAAAACCGAAGCAGTAGTCCATTATAGGATCACCGATACAGCATTTTTGTCTCAGTATCGTAGAAGAATCTGAGAGAACGTCTTCTAATATAAGTGGCTTCCTTCAGGTTTTCCAGCAAGATGCCATAGACTGCGAAGTCGATAAATGGGAGCCTCCAATCCTGTGTCTCATCAACCGTCAGGGCAGAATAGCTCTCAGCAAATTGGACGTTGTTCTTAGGACAGACCAATTCATGGCCTATTACGTCAATCAAATAATGAGTATAATTTGGGACCGCTAGAGAAGCAGCCAGTCCTGCTAAGGCGTCGGCTTCAATGTTCTGGAGTCTGGGAACATATTCTATGAAGAATCCTTTCAAGGACGTGATGATGGCGATTGCTATCTGATGATAGGGGATCATGTCTTCATGACGAACTTCGTAAAAACCTCGGATCTGATTGACGATTAACTATGAATCGCCATATGCTTCCAGGTACTCTACTCCATGTTCTTTTGCAAGTCGGAGGCCGATAACCAAGGCGTTGTACTCGGCCACGTTGTTTGAACAAGGTTCCGTGAGTGAGTATGCCCGGTTGATCACCAATCCAGAGGGAGAAATCAGTACCACTCCGACCCAACGACGATATTGCCTTTGGGTCCGGTTCTTGAAGCACCGTCGAAGAACATTCGCCAGACGGTATCATTGGAATCCATGTTTGAATTGGTGACCTCGTCTGGGATCTCTTCATATATTCTGGTTGACTCCGAACCTGGATGGGCTGCTAAGAAGTGTAACGCCCCAGAACCAGAATACTGGAGAACGGGGGCAAACATAGCCAGCTACGTATATTGAAGTGCAATCCACCTCGCTATACGGTCACGGCTGTCTAGATACATGAGGGTTTATTTACAAGCCATCAGTCACTTAAGGTCATGAACAAGCCTATTGTCTCAATCTCAAGCAAGTAATAACAATTACAAGATATCAGAGCCCCAAATATACAATAGTAAGACGTCCCATACATTACATATTTGGATGATCATGAAGCTAGTCGTACAAAATGTCAAGACTAGCAAGAGTTTCAGTTATACATGATCAACCCTAGGATTTGTCAATCATGCTACAGCCTGTAGACAGACAGTAAATAATGGTGTAATCGAGCTAACACGTGCTCGTCGGCTAAATGTCTCAAAAGAATATTTTTACAATAGAGTGTGAGAACAAAAGAAACCCACTCGTTGTCAGGGTTACGCCTGGTGGTCACCATCCGGCTAGAAGGTAGGTAAATCCTCTGGAGCTACTCCAAAATTTGGCCATACAAAACTAGCTGGGTCAGACCCCAGAAAGAGCAAGTGCCACAAAGGAGGCTTCACTTAGGAACTAAAACCAGCATATTATAAATGAAGATAATTATAAAGCTACTGATAATAACGGGGACAACAATAATGAATTGAGTACGAGGAAACCATTCAAGTAGCCAGGTCACAACCCTTAAACCAAACAAGGACCGGGGTTGCAACCTTTCACCTGAATAGAAACCTGTCCCAAATACTGCGGGTAAAGTAAATCATGATTAGTCTTGACATAGGGTGAAATAAGACAATAAACGAAGAGAGGATAAGGAACTGCTCCGGGAGCCAGGTTACAACTCTTAAACCAAACAAGGACTGGAGTTGTAACCTTTCGTCTGAATAAGGCCTTGCCCCTGATCTTTATTGTTAAGGCAATCATAGGTAACCATGTCATGTCATATTCTTGTAAAATAGGACGAGCATGACACGGGATGCAATAGGACAATAAACGAGGAAAAAATACAGAACTGCTCCGGAAGCCAGGTTACAACCCTTAAACCAAACAATGACCGGAGTTGTAACCCTTCGCCTGAACAGAACTGGTCTCTGATCATTATTGTCAAGGTAAGCATAAATAATCAGGACGATATATGGTAAGATAACCATAGGACTATTCAGATAGCCAAGTTACAACCCTTAAACCAAACAAGGACCGGGGTTGCAACTCTTCATCTGAATAGAACTTGGTATCTCATCATTTACCGTTAAGCAAGGCACAGAAAATCAGGTCATATTACAATCTTGTAAAGGTTCAGGACAAGACTAAGCTGGGCTAAATTCCATTCAATCAATCACGGCCAAGCAATGAGTACGGCTTGATACTTTAACTAGCTAGGGTTAGCACAAGCCTAGTTACTAGCAAAAATGCAATGAGATTATTCCAATAGCCACAAGCCCTGCAGACCATCCAGGTTATCCAGGTCGAATATCCATCCATGGTGGGGGCAACACTTGACAGTGTGCTGAAAATGTGCCCTACTCATCGGCAGGCCACAAGTCCACTTGAGCGCCCAGATAACGAGATTGCCTGTAGCGGGAAAAATCTCTTCATGACTACTAAATTATTCTAGTTATTAGCCTTAGCCAATTTTTAGTAGGTACCCCTGACCGTGGTACCCAGGAATTCCCATCCTAGACATGATATAAGACAGTACTGGTTTATTTGTACAAACACAATCATCCACGGTGTCCAGGTCATCCATTATAGTCATATCTTGCAAGCCGTCGCAACAGCTTTTAATGTTCACCATGGTGTGTACTTTTCATATCTGGTCATGTCATGTCATATCAAGTACTTGCCATTCCATTCCATGCCATTATTAGCCCGGTTATTTCAATCCATCCGTGATTTGTCAATTCATGAATAGTGCAAGGCATAAGGTCAACCGAGTACGCAAGGGGCTCAAGGCTCTACGCTAGTGCGCCTTTACGCTAGGCCAAGGGCCTTAAGCGTAAAGCGGCTCTACGCGAGCACGAGCAAGGGTGCACATGGGTGGTGTTTTACGCTAGCCGGGTTGTACGCGAGCGAGATTATACGCGCATAAGATTTTACGCATACGAACTCCCGAGCGAAACTCTACGCTAGTGAAGCGCTCGAGCCAGACTTTTACGCACACGAGAGTCTGCTCGGGCCAGGGATTTTACGCGAACACGATTTACGCGAGCAAAATTTTATGCGAGCGAAAGAATTCCCGAGCGTAAAATTCATAGGGACTCAGCGTAAAAATGAAGTACGCTGGCACGCGATTGCGTGTGCGTAAAAGGCTGAATAATACGCTGTCACGTAAAACGTGTGCATAAAACTAAGCACTATGCTAACACGTAAAATGTGGGCATAAAAGCTTCGTCTTCTCCCCATGGCCAAGACAAACGTGCGTAAAAGCTCAAGAACTCGAGGAACTCCATCTCGGCCAGGACTTGGTGTGGAATTCGGCTATCCGAAAACCAATCTTGCATACAATCAGAATGCCTACTACCAGGAATGCTTAGTTTTTGAAAACAAGCCATTTTAGTAGATCCAAACCAAGAAGATCAAAATGCTAGAAACTTAGATCTACATGAAGGAGCCATAGAATTTGAAAATACTAAGTACTAAAGTGGCTTAAAATCTTGTGGAGAAGAAAATAGAACAATAAAACTTGAGTTCCTTCATGAAGCAAGTTGCACTTGCCTAAACCTCTCTCTGGTAGGTGAGGAGAGTAATGGTGAGGAAGAAGGAATAATGGGGAAGAAGTAATGAGGAGAGAGAGAGAGAGAGTTGGACGGCTATTAAAGAAGGAAGGGGTGGTATGTGGGAGTGGTTTGGTCTACTCAAAACCAAGCAAAATCGAACCTATGCAAAACCAATCCGAATCAAGCCAACCAAGTTAAGCCAGGCCGAACCAAACAAGGAATTACCAGAATAAACCATGCCAGGAAATATGCAATATATGCATACGTATACCAAAATACGTAATATGAACCACGGTCGTTACAACTCTACCCACCTTAAAAGAATTTCGTCCTCAGAATTTAATCAAGATGCTAGAGAAGCAAGGACAAGCTATACTAATCACAGGCAAGCTATACTAAGCAATCAATCAAGCGATCATTCATACAAACAAAGAAATCGAGGGCATAAGGCATAAGAAGGACACTATAATTTATGAGTCAAACAGGTCAGGATATCGCGATCGGATATCATCCTCACGCTCCCACGTTGACTCACCCAAAGAGTGATGACCCCAAGCAACACGGACTAACTTAATAGTCTTGTTCTTGAGTATCTTCTCTCTTTGGTCTAATATAAACAAGGGCCTCTCCTCATACGAAAGGTTGGTACCAATAAACAATTCCAAATGATCCAGGATGTGGCTCGGGTCTGGGATATACCGTCGCAATTGGGATATATGGAACACGCCATGCACCTCACATAGCAACGACGGAAGAGCGAGACGATATGACACATCTCCTACTCGCTCCAGAACGTCGAATGGCCCTATAAACCTAGGACTAAGCTTTCCCCGTATGCCGAAACGAATGACGCCACGATTAGGCGAAATCCTCAGGAATACATGGTCGCCGACAAAAAACTCAAGGAGTCGTCGATGAGAATCGGCCCAATGGCGCTGGTGATCTTAGACAACTCGAAGATGATCTCTGACTCTTCTGATCACCTCAACCGCCTGAGCAATCATTTTCGGACCGGGCATCTGTCTCTCACTAACATCATCCCATGCTAGTGGGGATCTGCACTTCCTACCATATAGGGCCTCGAATGGTGCCATCTGGATACTGGCCTGGAAACTGTTATTATACGAAAACTCCACCAGGTGCAGGTGATCCTCCCACAAACCATCGAAGTCGAATGTACAAGATCTTAACATATCTTCCAAGGTTCGTATGGTGCGCTCAGACTGACCATCCGTCTGCGGATGATAAGCTGAGCTGAACTGGAGGTGAGTTCCCAAACCCTCCTGCAGGCTATGCCAAAAGTACGACATAAATCTTGAATCTCTGTCCGAGGTGATACTGACTGGTACACCATGAAGTCTAACGATCTGCCTGAGATACATTTCTACTAGCTGAGCCATCGACTGACCAACTCTGAATGGAAGAAAGTGAGCTACCTTCGTGAACCTGTCTATAATGACCCAAACAGCATCTCTACCGGCCGGGGACCTAGGTAGTCCAGTCACAAAATCTATGGTTATATGCTCCCACTTCCATTCTGGAATTGGCAAGGGCTAATAAGTCCAGCTGGTCTCTGATGTTTAGCTTTAACTTGTTGGCAAACCGAGCATCGAGAGACAAACCGGGCTATCTCCCTCTTCATGCCATTCCACCAAAAGTTCTGACGAATATCACGATACATCTTCGTACCACCGGGATGGATAGAATATTGAGAATTGTGAGCTTCTGCCATGATCTCCTGTCTGATATCTTCACTGCGTACACAAAGACGCCTTCCATGCCTAAGTGTACCGTCTTCATGAATGTATAACTCTGGTCGCCGTCCTGTCTCGCACTCTGCTCTGAGCCACTGAAGCTTGGAATCTGCTGACTAAGCCATCCGAATCCTCTCAATTATAGTGGACTGAACTTGTATGCTGGCCATCGATGCCACACTGGAAGGGAGAACAACTTCTATACCCATTCTCTGAAGATTCGCTAACAACTCCGGCTGCGCTGTTAGGAAATAAACTCCGGCTCTCCTACTCAATGCATCTGCAACGATGTTGGCCTTCCCTGGATGATAGTGCAAGTTGACATCATAATCCACAAGAAGCTCCAGCCATCTCCACTGACGCATGTTAAGTTTCTTCTGAGTGAATGCATACTTCAGGCTCTTGTGGTCGTTGAAAATCTCCATCCGATCTCCGTACAAATAGTGTCTCCATAACTTAAGTGCAAATACTACTGCTGCCAGTACCAAATCATGGGTTGGGTAATTCCTCTCATGATCATGAAGTTGTCATGACGCATAAGCTATTACCTTCCAATGCTGCATCAAAATACATCCTAAACCTCTGCCTGAAGCATCACAATACACTAAAAATCCTCCAGTCCCATCTGCACTACAAAAATTTGTCAGATTAACGACGTTAAAAAACATCGCTATACTCGACGAAAACGTCGCTAAGAGAATTTAGCGATGTTTATGGCGACGTTGCGTGAACGATGGAAAAAAATGTGTCGCTAAACGAAAAAATGTTGCAAAACGTCGCTAGGGCGACGTTATTTAGCGACGTCAATAACGTCGCTAATTAGCGACGTTATGTATGACGTTTTTTCGTTGACGCTAATTAGCGACGTATAAGGCGACGTTAAGATTTGGTCGCCGTTTAGCGACAGGTTTGCGACGTTTTGGCGACGACGAGCTGACATCAGATTTGGTGCCACGTGTTGCCACATCAGCTTTTAGCGACGCATTTAGCGACATTTATTACCGTCGCTAAAATGTAGCGACGAATATTAACGTCGCTAAAAACGTAGCTAAGTTAAAAAAAATATTAAAAAAACAGGTTCCAGAATACAAATGGAGCTGGAGCCTGAGCCAAAATACAGAATACAAAACACAAGATACAGAATCCAATCCCTGGGTTCGTCGACCCCCTCGGTGGAACACTTAACACCGGCACGCACAATACATTCCAGAATATACAAAAAATATAAAGAAAAAATACTTTCCATAATAAATAATGTTAATATATAATATCCTGTACAAACCAAATTAACATCCGCAAATACGTACAAACTCAATATCCTCAACGAAAAAGCTGAATATCCCCAAATACGTACAAAGTGAAAAATATAGTACAGTACAAACTCAATATCCTTAACTACTGATTGCCTGGAGCTGGACCCGGTGCTAGAGGAGGAGCGCCACCAGATGACTGTCGTCGCAACGTCAGGATCATCTGATACTCCTCCGGTGACAACAGGTGGACGAGCATGTCCTCCCGTGCACCACCGGATGTAGACGATGCTACCGGCGTACCAGCAGACGGTCGCTCCGCTGCCATCTCCTGGAAATGTTGTATCTGCTCGGACAACTGCTGCGTAGCCTCCTGCGTAGCATGGGTCATCTGTTGCAGCACCTCCGTAGTCTCTTCCAGCCTCTCAAAGCGTGAGATGAGAGCAGAATCATCTTTATGTGGCACCCCCATCCTCTGCAGCATCTCGTCACGTAGAGCTGAGATATGCACAAGGACGTCACTCTCCTGCTGGCGGATCGACTCCTCAGTCTGTGCGGGGCCGGGCATACTAGTGGCGGTCGTAAAGGACTGTGACGCAATGAAGGCACCATAGGAGCCCGTACCATATTACGTACCCCTATGCATGCCACCAACGGCCTTCATCCACAGCTCGTCATCTGACTGAGCTGTGATCGGGGGCTGCTGGGAAGTGCTAGCACCAGCTCCCTCTGACCGTGTCGGCCCAGCCTCCCTAAGCCTCAAAAACTCGGCCTAAAAATAATATCTATATGAATTCTCACGTGGTCGCTAAAAATTAATACTAGTGCACTAGCATTAAGTAAAACTTCTAAAACTCGGCCTAGAAATAACATCTATATGAATTTTTTACGTAACTAAAAATTAATATTAATGAACTAGCATTAAGTAAAACTTACGTAGGTGTCCCGGGCCTTGTCGTCTACGAACCGCTCCCCCTTCGTATGCGTGGCGAAGAACAAGGTCACCATATTTGGGTCTTCTTTCGATTCAACCTATTACAAAATTATTATATGATTTGTCAGTTAAGTTGAAAGAAATATATTACTGTAAAGTATTAATTATGGGTATACGGCGAGATACGTACCATACGGGTGAAGAAATCCATGATGGACCTTGATCCACCACACCACTGCGACCCCGCCTGTCGCGCTCTTTTAGACTTTGCGAACTTCTCCTTGTAGGCTTCCTCATCGAATCTCCTCTTCAATACCGCCCAGTCGGCGGCAGAGATCCAACACTAAATAGGTAATCTCCGACGGTCGCGAACCTTTTGGTCGGTGATCGTGTCCCTAATAAGCTTGCTGGCGATGGTAGAAAATATAGCCTCGACAGCAACGGCGCGGTGGGGAGGGAAGAAGTAAGTCTGCTGAAAAAATCATAGAAGTACATAAGTTATAACATAACATACTAAATGTTAAATGAAAATAAACTTTTACGTACCGAAAAGTACGCAAACCAGAAGGCCTTCCTGTCGGCCGGGACATCCCTCCAGTTGATCCAGGGCCCCCCGTAGTTCTGTCGCAGGAATGTACCCAGCGCCCGGTGTATGAAGGAGGGATAATACTTGTAAAATGAAAATTAAAATTTATTAAACAAGTTTATAATAAATTTAAACAAATTAAATGTAATAATTTTACTTACCGCCTGGTCCGAGTACAGGCCCAAGTCTCCAACCTCAGATCCTCCTCCGGGCGACACGGAGGATCTGCCTCATATGGGAGCTGCAATATGCTCCTGTCCCGCCCCCTGTCCCTGCCCCTGCCCCTGCCCCTGCCCACAGCCTGTCCATCGGCCTCGCCCTCGCTCTCGGCGTGGGCCTCGACATCGTCCTCGACCTCGACGTGGGCCTCGGCCTGCTCCTTAATAGTAGGGTCGACCTCTGGAATACTCGACGGTACTAGCTGCGTAGAAGAAGAAGGCCCTAGCCTCGAACTGCTAGAGTCGGGTATGGAGGCACTGCCGGCGACTAGACCGCTAGTGTATACTGGAGTGCGGGGGGATGAGGAGTCGGTAGGAGTGGTACATGGAGACTGTCGGCCTCGTCGACTCCCACCAGCACCGGAACCAAATGATCCACGTCGAGCCATATCTGAAAAAATACAGAAGTATACCATACTACATCTTAAAGAAACAAAAGTACACCATACTACAGCCTGGGAACGTCGCTAAGTAAACCGTACTATATCTAAAAAAACAAAAGTAAACCATACTACATCTGAAAATGTCGCTTATTAAAGTCGCTAAAATAAAAGTAAACCATACTACATCTGATAAAAACAAAAGTAAACCATACTACATCTGAAAATTAAACATATTCAATCCTCTTCTGAAAATTCATCTTGTTCCGATTCCTCTTCCTCTTCTCTTTCTCTTCACTTCTATCAACTTCCTCTTCCTCTTCTGATACTTCTACCTCTTCCAATTGATGAAACATGTCATGAGGAACTTTCGTTGAGTTCACATCGACAGTATTTGTAATAAGAGGTAGTTCGTCTTCCTGATAAGCTATCTCGTCGACATCGAAGGTATTTCGAGCTTTAGTCCTACAGACTGCCCACCAATCTGATCTTCCGGTTCCTCGTTTTGGATAGCTGGTAAAGTAAACTTGCTGAGCCTGGCTTGCTAGAACAAACGGCTCATAAGCTTGATATCGACGGCGATAATTTATGTCAACAAGACCATGTTTGTCAACTCTCCAACCTCGATCCTGGATCGGATCAAACCAGTCACATCTGAACACGACGATCTTACAAGGTTCTATAGCATAATTGTATGTCAGTTCCACAATCTCTCGTAAGATGCCAAAGAAGTCATTGCCTAGGTCGACGTCTTTGTAATTTGATGATTTTATGCACAAATAGCTATTCTTCGTAGAATCCAAATCCAAGAAGTCGTCTCTTATTCGAGCATTTGTTGACTTGAACCTGAAACAATTTACGCAGTAACTTGGCCAGGTCTTCACTTGATAAATTGGCCCCTTGGCTAGAGTTTTAATATACTCATTCTCAAGGATTGCCTCGGGACGATCAACCTAAATACCATATAAACAATGCTAACTTAATTATCATATGCAAGTATAAATGAACAGAAAAAAGAAAATTGTGACTACGTCCGTACATATGCTCTCAACCAAAAAGGAAAATAAAGTCTCATTTGCTGTTATACTTCCTCCTCGGTTGCGTACGGATTGTTGGACGTTACCTCATCCTTAAACATGCTGAAAAGCAATGAAGCATAGGTATATTAGTTATATTCAGAAGCAACGAAGCACGCAAAATAATTTTACTTACCCCTCTAGCTTGTCCACTTCTTCCTCGTCGCAGTTGAGCAATACATATAACATTGCAGCGCTAACCTCATCGTTATTTAGATATCTTTTTTTATTTTACCAGATGGTTTTCCGTAGGCAGTAAATACTTTCAGCTTTGCCTCAATACCAACTTCATAACCGTCATCATTTCTGGGAGCCCTTGTTCTGTTTGTAGCAATATGAGGCTGAAAATACATGAAACAAAAATTTAAAATCTCCTCAAGGACATATGTTTCACAAATAGAACCCTCCATCCGTGCCTTATTTTTCACCATCCTCTTGAGGTTGTTCAACTGTCGCTCGAACGGGTACATCCAACGATAATCGACAGGTCCAGCAATAAGAGCCCCATAGATAAGATGAATCGGTAAATGCTCCATTGAGTCGAAGAATGTAGAAGAAAAAACTTTCTCAATTTTGTAAAGTGTTACCACAATGTCCTTCTCTTGCTTCTCTAAACGATCGACGAGCAACTTGCAAGAACAAAGATCTCTGAAGAATATGCTAAGCTCTGTTAATGGATCCCAGACTACCAGCGGTAATAATTCTCGAAATGCAACAGGAATTAACCTTTCCATGAATACGTGGCAATCGTGGCTCTTCATTCCGGTCAGTTTACACTCCTTTATGTCGACACATCTTCTTAGATTGGAGACTATCCGTCCGAAAATTTTAAGTCCTGGATCCATCTACAAAGTCTCATTTTGTCCTCCTTGTCCAGCGAGTAGATTGTCTTAGGCCGCAAAAGCTTTTCCTTCCCGTTGTCTATAATGTGCAATGTAGGGCGTCTGTATATTTCGGCTAAGTCCAATCTAGCCTTCTGATTGTCTTTTGTCTTTCCCTTGACGTCCATTACAGTATTAATTATGTTATCAAACACGTTCTTCTCGATATGCATGACGTCAAGGTTATGTCTAATCAGATTTGTGCTCCAATATGGCAGATCCCAAAATATACTCCTTTTGGTCCAGTTATGATCTTTGCCAAATCCCTCGCAATGGCTGTTCATTGTAGGATCTTCAATAGCACTTGGGATTTCTTTTACTTGCTCCCATGTGTCCTCTCCGGACCATATTGACGGTGGATCGCCCTTCTTCACGGAATACAGTTCTGTTCCTACGGTACGGATGGTCTTTCGACATGAACTGCTGGAGACAATCAAAGAAGCAAGGCTTTCCTCTGTGTCTCAAACGAAAAGCCTTAGTACGGTCCATGAAATACGGATATGAAAGCCGACCATGAGTGCTCCATCCAGATAACATTCCATAAGCTGAAAAGTCATTGATTGTCCATATTAGTGCTGTCCGTATCTGAAAATTCTGTTTTTTCGAAGCATCATACGTGTATGCCCCTGTTTTCCATAGCTGCTTCAGCTCATCTATCAATGGCTGTAAGTACACGTCGATGTTCCTCTTCGGGTTGTTCGGACCGGGGATAATAATAGTTAAGAACATGTAATGTGTCTTCATGCACATCCAAGGCGGTAGGTTGTACGGAGTGAGGATTACCGGCCAGCATGAATATTGGGAGCATGAAAGACCAAATGGGGTGAAACTATCAGAGCAGAGCCCCAAACTTACCTTACGCGCATCAGAAGCGAAATTAGGATATGTTGATCGAAGTGCTTCCACACTTCTCCATCAGATGGGTGATCCAACACTTCTTCGGTCTGTTGTCGCTTGTGCCAACTCATATTTTTGGCAGTCTCTTTCACCATGAACAATCTCTGCAACTGCGGCGTCAACGACAAGTAGTACATTGAAGCAGTCGGTCTTCTAGACTTGCCTGCATCAGTTGGCTTGTAGCGATCAGCACCATAGAATCTGCACACTTCTGCATCCTTATGATCTTTGTAGTAAAGTATGCATCCGTTCTGACAGCAATCGATCTTGTCATATCCCATCCAGAGAGATCTTACCATCTTGTTAGAGCAGTAGAAGTCTTTCGGTAACTTGGCACCCTCCGGCATGATATCGGTAATCAACTCGAGCACTCTATTGTAGCATTCTTGGGACATATTAAAGTCAGACTTTATGCTCAAGAGCCGAGTGATCACCTCTAACGGTGAATGGTTCTCATAGCCAGGATATAAAGGAGTCCTTGCATTCTCCAGCAACTCCATGAACTTCGTGGCATCGGCATTCGGTGCCTCCTCAGCTGCGTCACGATTGTATGGATCGAAACTAGGCCCCGCAGCGTCGAAGACCATGTTTACGTACTCGTTGTCGACACCAGTTCGGTTGTGGACATTCATAGAAGGCTCCACATAAGGCTTCGCTTGGAATGCTAAAGGTACAAGCTCTCCGAGTGCGGTCCATTGGTAGTAATTTGGAAGGAAACCCTTTGTGTATAAATGATACGTCACATCCAATTCTGGTTGAAACTTCATATTTTGACATTTTGTACACGGGCACTTAATGTCCATGTCGTCCATGGATTGAGGAAACACCTTCATAAATTGGAAGAATTGTTCTACTATGGCGATGTATTCATCTCGCACACCGCACCTGTCATCTCGAATGCGATTGTACATCCACGAACGGTCTAGCAGATACATGGATATAGCCATTTCTAGATATCTGCAAATATGAATAAACTTCAAAACTAAAACGAATATACTACATACTACATACTACGGCCGTGACTCGGGACCATTCCTATGATTCGGGACCATTCCAACTACATACTACATACTAAAACGAATAAACTTCAAAACTAAAACTTAAAAACTAAAACGATTATACTACAAACTAAAACGAATATACTACATACTACGGCCGTGACTCGGGACCATTCCTATGAGTATCGGGATCAAGGAAACTACGTGTTATAAATATCGGCACTATCGGTACGTGTTACAAATATCGGCACTATCGGTACGTGGTTTCGAATAGGAGTATCACATTTTTTGGTGTCAGAAAACAAATAACTATTACTAAATTATCAGTTTTTTCGGCACTATCGGTGCCCCTGACCCAGCCCCCCCCCCCTACACCCCTCTCCCCTCCCCCCCTCCCCCCCTACACCACCCCTAATCATAACCCGAACCCTATCCCTAACCCCTCCCCCACTAGCCCCCCTCCCCTCCCCTCCCCAGCCCCCTCCAACCCCTACACCACCCCTAACCCTAACCCTAACCCAAACCCAAACCCTAACCATAACCGCCCTCACCCCTCCCTAACCCTAACCCTAACCCCACCCCTAACCCTAATCCGAACCCCAACCCTAACCGCCCTCACCCCCAGCCGCCCTCACCCCTTTCTGCCCCATCCACCCAGCCACCCCCAACTATTCCTCACCCCCAACCACCTGCACCACCCCTTCCCCTCCCCCCGAGCCACCAGCGCCCCCCCAACCACCTACAACAAATAAAGAGAGAGAGAGGGAGTCACGTACCAGAGAAGAGTCGTCGGAGAGAGTGAAGTCACCGGAGAGAGTGAGAGCGAGAGCGAGAGCGCCGGAGGAAGAGAGTGAGAGAGTAAAATGGATGGGGGGAAATGAATTCGGGGGGAATTTAATTTAGTTAGAATTTAGCGACATTCCTATTAACGTCGCTAAATCAGTCGCAATTAGCGACGTTGTAGCAACGTTTGGCGACGAGTAGCTCACGTAACTAGTATACGTCGTTGTCACGTCGCTATTTGTGTCGCTAGTAGCGACGGTTACCGACGTTTCATTTATACGTCGCTAATGTCCACAATTTAGTGACGTCTTTGTGACGTCGCTAAATTTACATCGCCAATTAAGCAGATTTTAGTAGTGCTGGAAGCGTGAGAATGGAAGCCGTCATCAAGCCTCGTTTCAACTTTTCAAAGGATTCCTGACATTCTGCCGTCCAAGCAAACTGCACATCCTTACGGGTTAACTGCGTCATAGGCGCTGAAATCCGAGCAAAGTTTGAAACGAATCGTCGGTAGTAGACGGCCAATCCAAGAAAGCTACGAACTTCTGCAACTATGCTGGGTACTGGCCATGTCTCAATAGCCACGATCTTCTGGGGATCCACTTCTACTCCTCCTCTGGTGATGATTTGACCCAAGTACGAAATACGATCGAGCCAGAACTCGTATTTACTGAACTTGGCATACAGCTGGTGCTCTTTGAGAATCTGAAGAACTATACGGAGATGCTGCTCATGCTCCGCCTCACTCTTGCTGTAGACCAGGATGTCGTCTAGGAATACAATCACAAACTAATCCAAATAAGGCATGAAGATATGATTCATGAGGTCCATGAATACAGTCGGCGTATTGGTTGCTCCAAATGGCATAACAAGGAACTCCCAATGCCCATACCGGGATCTGAATGTTGTCTTCGGGATGTCCTGCTCTCTGACTCTGATCTGATGATATCCTGAGCACAAGTCGAACTTCGAGAATACTGCTGCCCCCTTGAGTTGATCAAACAAGTCATCTATCCTGGGGAGAGGGTATCTGTTCTTGATTGTCACTGAGTTTAAGGTACTATAGTTAACACATAATCTGGACATACCATCCTTCTTTTTTATAAGAAGCATCAGGGCTCCCCAAGGCGATCCACTAGCACGAATGAATCCCTTGGTTCTCAGTTCTTCAATCATCTTGTACAATATCTCCAACTCTGACGGCGCCATTCTGTAAACTCTTTCTGACACTGGGGCTGTTCCGGGGATCAAGTCGATAGTGAACTCGATCCCTCGCTCTGGCAGCATTCCTGGAAGCTCTTCTGGAAAAACATCTGGGAACTCCTCGACTATCCGGGGTAACTGTACTGCTGTTACTGCCATCCGCAATATTGGAGGAGAAGGTTCAACTTCGCCTCGAAAAAAGGAAAACTCTGGCCCGCCGGGAATACTAAAAATAACCCTGCCAAGATGGCAGTCTATCCTAGCATACTGGTCTCTCAACCAATCCATCCCTAAGACCACCTCATAATCGGCCATCGGGAACTCTATCAATCTTGTGGGAAACTCTCTACCTCTAACTACGATCAGACACGAGGAAAACACCCTATCTACTCCCACAAGTCCATTACCAATAAGTATATTGAGCCTCACTGATAATGATTCGGGCTCCAATCCTATCTGTGTCACGAATCATACAGACATAAATGAATACGAGGTACCAGAATCAAATAATATTGATGTTGGAAAGGTGTTGACGAGAATAGTACCTGCCACTACCTCATCGGGTGCAATTCCTTCTTCTCCCATGGTCAAAGCCTGCACTTGACCATGTCCTCTGGCTGCGGGTCCCCTCTGCTAAAAATTTCTCGGTCTGCTCTGGATCAGGGCTTGGGATTGGGCATACTGCTGCGATCTCTGCTGCTGGAATGCCTGGGCCTGAGGCGACAAGGGCCTCAGAAACGGGTACTACTGTTGCTGCTGGACTGGTGCTGGTCCTCCCACTGAAGGACTACAGAAGGCTGATGAGGATGAACTCCCCTTGTTCGGGCAGTTCCCAATCCTGTGGTCTGGGGTACCACAAACCAAGCACAAACCCTGTGCTCTGCGACACTCTGATACCACATGCCCCCGCTTCCCGCAGTATGAACATCCTACTATGGAAGACTGCTTCTGCTGCTGAGGGTGCGTCGGGGTTGAATGTTGAACCGATGTCACTGAGGCCGCCCGCCTTGGAGCTCCAATGGTCAAAGCCCTAGCTACCGGGGCTGGTGCTGATGACTGATTCATCTGGCCATAGGATCGCTTTCGATCCCCGGTCCGATCCACTATCCTCTGGAAGGTATACTCATGCCTCCTGGCTGCTCTTAATACCGCATCAAAACTCTGATGCTCAAACTGCTCCACCGTCATTAGAATCTCCAGGTGCAGTTTCTGCTGGAACCGCTGGGCTCTGTCAAACTCGATTGCTACCAAGGTGGGAGCAAACCGACTGAGTCTTAAAAACTCGGCCACATATCCGTCGACCGTCTTGCCCATCTTCTTCAGATTGTTGAACCTCGTCTGTAGATCGTATCGAGCTACAACATCGAAATACTTGGTCTGGAATCTCTCTCTGAATACTGCCCAAGCAATGGGTGCCAATAATCTAATGACCTGTGTCGCCCACTAGCTGCGGGCAAGATCCAATAACTGTAGACGCACTACGGCCACCTTCTCGGCTTGTGGAGTCCTGGCTGCTTCTAGAATCACCTCTGTGTCCTGAAGCCAAGCATCAGCAGCGATAGCATCTTCACTGTCGTCGAAGAATGGAGGGTTCAAGCGCTTAAAGCTGTTAGCTGCGCTGTTACCCTGATGACCTCCTCTGGTCAAAGCATCTGCCACCGCCTGGTTTTTGCATCTCCTCGACGATCCTGGGAAGCTAATAATGACCTGATAAGACCCACTAAAGTGCCATCATCAGGTTCTGCAGGCTGGACGGACTGAACGGGTGGCTCTCCTCCAGTAGGCACGACTCTGGAGGCTACTTCTGAATGCTGGACTTGATCTCCAGGTTGTTGCTGGTCCACGGGAGGTGCTCCGTCTTGCTGATCGGCAGGTCCAGGAACAATGCCGCTGAAGAAGACGACATAGGGAACAATAAGAAAGGACCATGACAGATCAACGATACAAGCATGTGATCAGGTCAAGATTACAGGGATTCAGAAGATACGAGAAGAGATCAAGGGCGAGTACTGATTGAGACATCTATTCGGTAAACCCTCATATATCTTGATTTACAAGGCCTGCATGGGCCACCACTTAAACCATGTAACACCCCAGAACTAGAATACTGAAGAACGGGGCCGAACATAGCCAGCTACGTATATTGAAGTGTAACCCACCTCGCGATACGGTCACGGCTGTCTAGATACATGAAGGTTTATCTACAAGCTATCAGTCACTTAAGGTCATGAACAAGCCTATTGTCTCAATCTCAAGCAAGTAATAACAATTACATAATATAAGATCCCCAAATATACAATAGTAAGGCATCCCATACATTACATATTTGGATGATCATGAAGATAGTCGTACAAAATATCAAGACTAGCAAGAGTTTCAGTCATACATGATCAACCCTAAGTTTTGTCAATCATGCTACAGCCCGTAGGCAGACAGTAAATAAAGGTACAATCAAGCTAACACATGCTCGTCGGCTAAACGCCTCGAAAGAATATTTTTACAATAGAGTGAGAGAACAAAAGAAACCCACTCGTTGCCAGGTTTACATCTGGTGGTCACCATCCGGTTGGAAGGTAGGTAGATCCTCTGGAGCTACTCCGAAATCTGGCCATACAAAATCAGTTGGGTCAGACCCCAGAAAGAGCAAGTACCACAAAGGAGGCTTCACTTAGGAACTAAAACCAGTATATTATAAATGAAGATAATTATAAAGCTACTGATAATAACAGGGACAACAATAATGAATTGAGTACGAGAAAACCATTCAAGTAGCCAGGTCACAACCCTTAAACCAAACAAGGACCGGGGTTGCAACCTTTCACCTGAATAGAAACCCGTCCAAAATACTGCTGGTAAAGTAAAACATGATTAGTTTTGACATAGGGTGAAATAAGACAATAAACGAAGAGGATAAGGAACTGCTCCGGGAGCCAGGTTACAACCCTTAAACCAAATAAGGACCGGAGTTGTAACCCTTCGCCTGAACAGAGCCTTGCCCCTGATCTTTATTGTTAAGGCAATCATAGGTAACCATGTCATGTTATATTCTTGTAAAACAGGATGATAATGAAATGGGATGCAATAGGACAATAAACGAGGAGAAGACACAGAACTGCTCCGGGAGCCAGGTTACAACCCTTAAACCAAACAAGGGCCGGAGTATAACCCTTCGCCTGAACAGAACTGGTCCCTGATCATTATTGTCAAGGTAAGCATAAATAATCAGGACGATATATGGTAAGATAACCATAGGACTATTCAGATAGCCAAGTTACAATCTTTAAACCAAACAAGGACAGGGGTTGCAACTCTTCATCTGAACAGAACTTGGTATCTCATCATTTACCGATGAGTAAGGCACAGGAAATCAGGTCATGTTACAATCTTGTACAGGATTAGGACAAGACTAAGCTGGGCTAAATTCTACTCAATCAATCACGGCCAAGCAATGAGTACGGCTTGATACTTTAACTAGCTAGGGTTAGCACAAGCCTAGTTACTAGCAAAAATACAATGAGATTATTTCAACAGCCACAAGCCCTGCAGACCATCCAGGTTATCCAGGTCGAATATCCATCCATGGTGGGGGCAACACTTGATAGTGTGCTGAAAATGTGCCCTACTCATCGACAGGCTACAAGTCAACTTGAGCGCCCAGATAACGAGATTGCCTGTAGCGGGGAAAATCTCTTCATGACTACTGAATTATTCTAGTTATTAGCCTTAGCCAATTTTTAGTAGGTACCCCTGACCGTGGTACCCAGGAATTCCCATCCTAGATATGATGTAAGACAGTACTGGTTTATTTGTACAAACACAATCATCCACGGTGTCCAAGTCATCCATTATAGTCATGTCTTGCAAGCCGTCGCAACAGCTTTTAATATTCACCATGGTGTGTACTTGTCATATTTGGTCATATCATGTCATATCAAGTACTTGCCATGCCATTATTAGCCCGGTCATATCAATCCATCCGTGATTTGTCAATTCATGAATAGTACAAGGCATAAGGTCAACCGAGTATGCAAGGGGCTCAAGGCTCTATGCGAGTGCGCCTTTATGCTAGGCCAAGGGCCTTAAGCGTAAAGCGGCTCTATGCGAGCACGAGCAAGGGTGCACGTGGGTGGTATTTTACGCTAGTCGGGTTGTACGCGAGCGAGATTATACGCGTATAAGATTTTACGCATGCGAACTCCCGAGTGAAACTCTACGCTAGTGAAGCACTCGAGCCAGACTTTTATGCATACGAGAGTCTGCTCGGGCCAGGGATTTTACACGAGCACGATTTACGCGAGTAGAATTTTTGCGAGCGAAAGAATTCTCGAGCGTAAAATTCATAGGGACTCAGCGTAAAAATAAAGTACGCTGGCACGCGATTGTGTGTGCGTAAAAGGCAGAATAATACGCTGTTACGTAATATGTGTGCGTAAAACTAAGCACTATGCTAACACGTAAAACGTGGGCATACAAGCTTCGTCTTCTCCCTATGGCCAAGACAAACGTGCGTAAAAGCTCAGGAACTCGGGGAACTCCATCTCGGCCAGGACTTGGTGGAATCCGGCCATCCCAAAAATAATCTTTCATACAATCAGAATGCCTACTACCAGGAACTCTTAGTTTTTGAAAACAAGCCATTTTAGTAAATCCAAACTAAGAAGATCAAAATGCTATAAACTTAGATCTACATGAAGGAGCCATGGAATTTGAAAATGCTAAGTACTAAAGTGGCTTAAAATCTTGTGGAGAAGAAAATAGAACAATAAAACTTGAGTTCCTTCATGAAGCAAGTTGCACTTGCCTAAACCTCTCTCTGGTAGGTAAGGAGAGTAATGGTAAGGAAGAAGGAGTAATGGGGAAGAAGTAATGAGGAGAGAGAGAGAGAGTTGGGCGGCTATTAAAGAAGGAAAGGGTGGTAGGTGGGTGTGGTTTGGTCTACTCAAAACCAAGAAAAACTGAACCTATGCAAAACCAAGCCGAATCAAGCCAACCAAGTCAAGCCGGGCCGAACCAAACAAGGAATTACCAGAATAAACCATGCCAGGAAACATGCAATATGCGCATACGTATACCAAAATATGTAATACAAACCACGGCCATTACAAGAAGTCTTCCAGAGCTTGACCTTTAACAGCCTTCTGCGGGACGAAGATCATATGGTAGGGGATAATAATATCGCCTTGGTAGCAAGGCGAAAGCTGAGTGCACCTGGTTCGGTCATGAGGACCCTGAGAGGGTTGACTCATGATATGACATGGATGGTTTGTCCTGTAACATAGTGTCGCATCTTCTGAATAGCGAACACCAAAGCTAGACATTCCGTTTCTACGGCGGTGTATCTATGCTCAGGTCCTATCATCATTCGGCTGAGATAATAGATAGCATGTTCATGCCCTGCATCATTATTCTGTGCTAGTAGAGCACCGAGAGAATGCTCCATCGCTCGCACATAAAGCAAGAACGACTTTCCAGCAACCGGTGCTACCAGGACTGGCAGGTTCGAAAGATATTCTTTGATGTTATCGAATGCACATTGGCACTCTTCATCCCATACGAAGGAGACGCCTTTCTTTATGAAGTGTATGAATGGTTGACATTGCCCTGAGAGGTTAGAGATAAACCTCCTGATGTAGGCTAGCCTCCCTTGAAGGCCTCTGAGTTCTCGAAGATTTCTCGGAGGACCCATCTCCATGATTGCCTTCGTCTTCTCAGGGACTATATGGATTCCGTAGGCGGTAATGATAAAACCCAAGAATTTTCTGCTAGATACACCCAAGAAGGATTTGGTGGAATTTATTTTCAAGTTGTGTGCTCGCATCAGGTCGAATACTGTCCTCAGATCGTGCAGATGATCTTCCTTAGAGTGGCTTTTGACAGCAATGTCATCGACATAATATTCTACTGTCTTATGCAGGTTATCTCTGTAGATGATGCTCATAGCTCGTTGGTATGTGGTGCCGACTTTCTTTAAACCAAAGGGCATGACTGTGTAGCAGTACACACCAATTGACGTTCGAAATGATGTATGCTTTTCATCGTCAGAAAACATCTTAATTTGGTTGTATCCTGAGAAATCATCCATGAACGACATGCGCTCAAAGCCACATGTGTTGTCGATCATTATATCCGTAATAGGAAGAGGGAACTCATCCTTAGGACATGCTTCGTTCAGATTTTGGAAGTCGATGCAAATTCGGATCTTCCCATTCTTTTTGAGTACCGGTACTATATTGGCGATCCAGTCTGGATGTTGTTCCTCCCGGATAAAGCCGCTGGCTATCAGTTTGTTGACCTCATGCTTGACCAGCTTTGCGTCCGGATGAATATTGAGTTTATGGAGAGCAACCTCGGGATTCAGCCTTGGCATGTCCTCATAGCTCCAGGCGAACACGTCAATGTACTCTCTGACGAGTTACAAAGCGACTCCCGCTCTTCGTCTGTCAGACTTTTACTGACGAAGATTGGATTTGGAGAGGATTCATCGTCGTGGTCGACTTGCATGACCTCATCTTCGGTAGAAGGATCTCTCTGTTCGAAACACTTCTTCCTCTGTGCATCTAGCTGCTGAACCCATATGTTGGAATCAAACTGGAATGATAGCCATCTCACACCCGACCGAGTGTGTGATGTGTCGGATTACCTATAGCCGTTTACATGTCGATCTCGATATTTTAAAACACACTGTTAGAATATAGTCTGGACTCACCCTGGAATCTTGATCACTGACTGGAATCATCTTATACTGGACTCATCTTGTACTGGAATCACCTGGTATCAGATTCATGTTGTCTGGACTTACTTGGTATATTTACTGTCTGGACTTATATCATGTTACTCTAGTTCAGCTAGTTTCTATTTACAGTCTTCATTGCCATGATGCTTCTCTTGTTTAGTTACTATACTTTTCTTGTATCTCAATTATTCTCTATACCATCACCTAAATATAAACTGCCATATTCATCAATACAACTGTCTATAACTGTTTTATAGTTCTCTGTCATTTACTTAGGTTTTCTAGATGAGATTGTACTCGTTTCTGTCCTGACTAGACCTGTTAAAAATTTTACAGATGATTGTCCTGAGGATACTTGCCCTACTTACTATGGACTAGGAGATGGTTTAGCTACCTTTGGCCTCGACACTCATAGTGATCGGGAGACTAGCTAGTTGACTTGGTTTATTTTTTATGTTATAGAACTTGAATTGTAAATAAGTTGAGATATATTTTATTTTGAGATTGTTGGAGATTATATTATTTTAGTAGTTGGTTTTATTGTTGTATTTAGTCTTAGTTATAAACTTCTGTGTTATCATATGGTGCTTAGACTGTGATTAAGATTCTATTATATCTATACTTGTCCTCCGTTCGGAGTTGAGATTTGACAAGTACATTATATAATTGTGTGAGTTGTTAATTAGATAGTAACCTAGGACAGCATTCTACCGCCGACACTACGGTGTAGGCTGGGAGCTGTTACATACTCGTACCCTCACAGTGGGTGCGGGTCATGACACGTTTTTAGTGGTGGTCCATGCAGGTCGAGAGTCGCATTAGTGCGATATCGTGGTAGTGCAACGATTAGTTGTACTGCTGCGTGCCTACGATAGGAACTGAGGAATAGGCTTTAGTAGAGAGGTTACTCAATCACCGTTAGAACTACTTAAGAAGATTCCTGGGATGACCCTTGAGAATCTTATTATAAACCATCTCAAAATTCGATTCTGACAGTTTCTGTCAACTTTCTTGTTTATTATTGAATTTGATTCTTGGTATTCATTATTGATTTAATTTTCTACCAAGATAACATTATGGGCTAGGTTGCCTCAGTCATGGAATCTAGAGTCTTCTACAGCCATATCAGCTGGTTGGACGATGAGATAGAGTCTGATTTTGGATGTATTTCTCGGGTGTGGGAATTTAAAGTTTTTGCAGCCAAGCTAGCGACAATATAAAATTTTTAAATACCATGATTCTAGAGATATGTACATTAGTTGCGGACTCTATGGATTATCGCAGCCATACTTACTGGTGTGACGAGGATTCTGGTAACATGGTTCTGGAGAGACGGGTATAATTATCAGATTGCAGAATAGATACCATATAGATGGTGCCCTAGTATAATTGAGTGGAATATCAGTGTGGATATTACTTGAGTGTCATAGATTAGATAGAAGGAGCTAGGCTACCTGTAGCACAGCACCGTGCCGCGCACCATCAGAGGGATATACCCCAAAAAGGTAGAGCTTTTACGCTGACAGTCGAGTAGACCGACGCTACGGGTGACGGGTCAGCAGGTCTGTCTTTCCGATTCTTCTTTCTATCTTGTTGTGTGATTCTATTAGTACTTACCAAGATATTGCTTGTGATTTGCTAGATAGTGTAGCTACCCTGTTCGAGTCTGTGGAATCACGACCAGTAAGATTATGTTGCCTGATTATCTCTTGACCATGATTGTTGGGGGTTTGACCTAGAAGGGGTGTGCTCATCTTAATTTCTAGGACAAAAATTTTCTAAGGAGGTAGACTTGTAACACCCAGTTTTTGAAATAAAGGTATTTTTTAAAATTTTGCATTTTAATTATTTATTATTGTTATTTAAATCAGGATATAATTTTTGGTGATTTTTAATTAATTTAAAACTATTTTAAGTCATGACTTGTGATTTTGATGTGCTGTTAGTGAAACCCGAGAGACTGTCTGATCTAGAGCCTAACCATGTCATTAGGATAATTTATTTTTACTTTTGAGCATGAGGGTATTTTGGTCATTTGGCCTCTTTGAATTATTTTATGATTTATTGTATTGGTGATTGTTAATTTTGACTTTTTGCTAGCTGTGACTTAAGAGACTAACCTAGAAGCTAACTCTAGCTATGGTGACTTGGTTAGCATGGTGAGACCCTAGTCTAACTTAAGTCAACCTCATTTAAGTCATTTAGAAACTAGTTTGAAATAGGAGAAATAAT
Organism: Iris pallida; assembly: GCA_029216955.1. Taxonomy (NCBI): domain Eukaryota; kingdom Viridiplantae; phylum Streptophyta; class Magnoliopsida; order Asparagales; family Iridaceae; genus Iris; species Iris pallida. Next base: position 3,868,609 of record JANAVB010026997.1, read on the forward strand.
GATAGGTGCAATGACTTATGACTTATGATTTTAATTTTATGACTTATGAAACTTGTCCCATGGCCCATGACTTGAACCCTAACCCTAATTTCAGCCATAAGTGACCAGCCACTAGGTCTTCCCTCCCTATAAATATTCTCCTCGTTTAGTTCTTGCCTCTTGTTGGCCCATTGGTCATATGGTCAAACTGATTTTAATAATTGATCAAACTCTGTCTCGATATATGAAGCTAGTCAGGATATCTCGGACTCTTGGACATGATCAAGAACAGCTATCTACACAGTTCAAGACCGAAGCGCTGCCTGCCTGTTCGAGTCTGTATTTCTTTAAGCAATATATTTTTTATTTTATTTGAGTCTAGGAATACTTTGTACACCGAGTCGTACTGGCAAATAGGCTATTCCAAAAAGATTTTAAACTGCTTTTAAAATATCCTTAGTTTTGTAAAACATTCGTATTTACAAAAGCTTCAAAAAGGTTTTCAAAAAAGTTTTCAAAATTCCCCAAAAACTAATTTTAAAACCCTAACCTAACCCTGACAGAACTCGGCCAGAGTTCGGTTAGTGGCCGTTTTGTTTTTGAATTCCTTGGAACTTGGTCCTCCTGCAGTTGCGGATTTGACCGAGATTTTCTCATCGAGTTCTGCCCGAATTCTGCCCGAATTCTGTCAGAATTCTGTCTTTGGAACTCCTATAAATAGAGAAGGATTTCGATCATTTTAACTCACTCATTCACTTTCAATCTTCTCTCTTCTAAAAAGCTTTCAGTCTTCCAAAGAGTTTTTCTCGAGCTTCAAATTTCAGATCCTAAGCCAGTTACAATCCTCTAGTCGATTTGCTAGTGCGGTGCGGTCTAGAAGTTTCAGAGTGATTGTAATCAGAGGCTTGATAGAAGATTCAACTCCTCAAAATTGAAGTTGGAAGAGTTCTTCGTATCAAAGCTCGCATTGTAGAAGTTGCAAGGACTTCGTAAGAAAACTTGCAGTTTTGCCAATAGTGGATTCAACTGGTAGCAAGAGTTCTACCGACTGGATTAGTCCTCAACAGAGGAAAACCAGTATACATTGTTGTCTTTGCGTTTGCTTTCTTATCTCTGCCTTTACATTATTTAGTTGTGATTATTATTCTGTGATCTTGCTGCTAACATTTTTAAATTAGCATTATTCCGCTGCCAACTTTATTCACCCCCCTCTAGAGTATTGCGCTTTACGATTTCATTCCTACAATTGGTATCAGAGCAGGTGTTACAGGTAAAGCAAGGTAACATTGTAATTATTTATTCTTTTAATTAATTGTTATATAGATCACAGCACAACACATGGCAACTGTGAAATTCCCAAGTGAAGGCCAGGCCACAAACAGACCTCCACTGTTTAATGGTACGAATTATACCTATTAGAAAACACGGATGAGTTTCTTTTTGAAATTACTTGACTTTGATTTATGGTCTATTGTTATTGATGGCTATCAAAAGCCACCTCGTATAAATATTGATGGAGTTTTAGTTAAAAAACCCCATAACAGATATACAGAGAAAGAAAAGAAAAAGGTCAGTCTTGACGTACGTGCTATTAACGCTTTATTTTGTGCTTTAGACAGAACTGAATTTAACAGGGTATCTATCTGCACAACTGCTAATAAAGTATAGAAGCTCCTTGAAGTCACACATGAAGGCACGACTCAAGTCAAAGAATCAAAGGTCAGCAGACTTGCTCAAGAGTATGAGGTGTTCAAGATGAAGCCCAACGAAACAGTTACTCAGATGTTCGAAAGATTCTTGGATATTGTAAATCCTTTGTCCTCCCTAGGCAAAGATTACAGTAACCATGAAAAGATTCGCAAACTCCTGCGAGCACTTACCAAGAACTGGATTCCAAAGGCTACTGCGATCATTGAAGGGAACGACCTCACAACTATGTCCCTCGAAGTACTCATGGGTAAGCTACTCACTCATGAACTGGAGCTACAAGATTTTGAAGAGCCTGCACCAAAGGAGAAGACGATCGCTTTCAAGGCTCAGCACAGAAAAGCTGCTGAAGGTGATTCAGACAGCAGTAAATCTGATGCTGAAGATCAAGCACTCCTAGCAAGGAAATTCAAAAGATTCATGAGATATGAGAAGAAAGCCAAAGAAAACAATAGCAGCAACAACTGGTATCAAGATGATGCTGTCTGCTATGGCTGCAAGAAGAAGGGACACATGAACAAGGATTGCCCTACAAACTCATCATCAAGCAAGAAAAGCAACAGGTATGAGAAAGGGAACCTGAAGAGATCAATATCTCGGAGATATGCCAACACCAGCATATGGTATGAGAGTGAAGCCAGCGACTCAAAGATGAACAATCAGAAGACGCTGCAAATGTATACTTTATGGCATCCGATCAGGTACTCTCTGAACCTGTAGTTGATACATATGATGACTTCACCTTTGAGCAATTAGGAGATGCCTTCAGTGAACTGATAAGTGATTACAGGAAACTGCATAGCAAATATCAGACCTCTAAGAAGGTACTCAAAGAGTACAAAGGTGAAATAGAAAGACTTACCGACCTACTAGCTGAGGTTAGAAATAATGTTAGTGAGTCTGGTGAGCTTTCCTCTATTAAGCTCTTATTACACGAGACTACCAAGTCATCTGAAGAGAAAGACAAGGTTATTGACCAACTGAAAGAAGAACTTTCTAAAGAGAAGAAAAGTCTTCAAAGTGCACAAGTCAGAATGGAAGCACTCACTTCTGACTATACTAAGTTGTATGACACTTTCAAAAGATTGGAAATTAGGTTAGAAAAATAGCCTGAGACTGCTGCTTCCTATCCTAACATGTGTCACTTACCGAATAATAGGAACATTCCCAAACCAAACACTGTCAGACCTAACCCTATCAAACCTTTACCCCAAAAGGTTAAGCCCAAACATGATTATAGGTATGCTTTCTTCTATAGTAGAAAACCTAAACCTACGAACCATGCACATCACACAGCTTTCAACACTAAACATGCACAATGTCATTATTGTGGCCATACTGGTCATATTTTTCCTGCATGTAGAATCAGAAAGCTTGTTGATTTAAATATTTATACATGGATACCAAAAGCTAATATTTCAGGACCCTACAAGAAATGGGTACCAAAAGTTTTATCTGCAAACTGTTTTGTAGGTGGAGCAACTTTCACATGCTAAAAGCAAATGGATTTTTGACAGCGGTTGTTCACGGCATATGACCGGTGATGCTACACTATTTGCAACACTGTCGAAGAAAAAGAAGGAAGGTTATGTCTCCTTCGGTAACAACTTGAAAGGGTATATCATTGGTATCGGTGATGTTGGTAACTCTCCATATCCTGTGATTAAGGATGTCTGTCTGGTTACCGAGTTGAAACATAATCTACTCAGCGTAAGTCATCTAGCTGATCATGGTTATGGCATCAACTTTGGCAAAGACAAATGTACTATAGTTGATAGCTCAACTGGTAGTACTAACTTTGAAGGTATCAGGGAAGACAACATATATGTTTTCTATTTATTGGAAGAAACTAACATTTCAGGTAGATGCTTAATGGCTAAAAGTGATGAGAGTCATCTGTGGCATATGAGACTCGGTCACGCAAATATGGACACAATCTCAAGATTATCCACGAAGAAGCTAGTACGCGGTTTACCGGACATAACATTCAAGAAGGATTCGGTATACAGCCAATGTAAAAAGAACAAAGCTACTAGATCCACATTCAAGTCAGTAAACGCAGTATGTACTACTAGACCTCTACAATTGCTACATATGGACTTATTTGGTCCTAGCAGAGTTGCTAGCCTCGGAGGTAAGTTATATGTTTTTGTAATTGTAGATGATTACTCTAGATACACGTGGGTATACTTCTTGACACGCAAGAATGATGCATTGTCCGAATTTGTCATCTTTTACAAGAAAGTACAGAATGAAAAAGGTTATATGATCACTCGTATTAGAAGCGATCATGGTGGCAAATTCGAGAATGCAGAGTTTGAGCAATTTTGTGATACACACGATTTTGTACATGAGTTCTCCTGCCCTAGGACTCCACAAAAAAATAGATTTATGGAACGTAAGAAAAGAACTCTATCCGAAATGGCCAGAGTAATGTTAAACCAGTTTAGTCTACCCAAATATTTCTGGGCTGAAGCTGTCAATACAGCTTGTTTTGTTCTCAATAGAGTTCTAATTTGACCCAAATTGAAGAAGACTCCATTTGAGTTATGGTTTGATAGAATTCCATCAGTTTCATATTTTAGAATATTTGGTTGTAAATGCTTTATTCTTAATACAAAAGATAATTTGGGAAAGTTTGACGAAAAGACCGATGAAGGTATATTTTTAAGTTATGCGGCCAAGAGCAAATGATACAAAGTCTTCAACAAACGAACTATGATCATCGAAGAGTCAATCAACGTCACTTTTGATGAACTGAATCAAATGACTATCGATGACAATAACGAAGATCTAACTGTACCAAGCTCAACAACAGCTGATTCTCAACCAAGCTTGGCACTAGCTGATCCTCCTAGAGAAGATCCAGGAACCAGCTACCTTCAGAGTCTGCCGAAAAGATTGAAATTTACGGCTGATCATCCAAAAGATTTGGTAATTGGTGATATTACCAAAGGTGTAAGTACTCGTACATCCAGTAGAGATATTGTTTCTAGTGTTGCATTCATTTTACAGCTAGAACCCAAAACTATTGATGAAGTATGTAGTGATAGTTTTTGGATAGATGCTATGCAAGAGGAATTAAACCAATTTGAACGGAATCAAGTTTAAAAACTTGTTCCCAAGCCTATTAATCATCCGGCATTGGCACCCGTTGGATATTCCAAAATAAACTGAACGAGAATGGTTTAGTGACTCGTAATAAGGCTCGACTCGTAGCTCAAGGATACAATCAGGAAGAAGGTATCGACTACGATAAGACTTATGCCCCAGTTGCGAGATTAGAATCCATTCGCATGTTATGTACATTTGCATGCTTTCATAATTTCAAATTATTTTAAATGGATGTCAAGAGTACATTTTTAAATGGTTTTATAAAAGAAAAAGTTTTTGTAGCACAACCTCCAGGTTTCACAGATTTTAAAAACCCTGATCATGTTTTCAAGTTGAAGAAAGCTTTATACGGTTTAAAACAAGCCCATCGTGCTTGGTATGATCGTCTAAGCTCTTTTCTACTTGATAACGGTTTTTCAAAAGGCAAGGTTGACACTACACTTTTTATTAAGTCTTTTAATGTCAAGCTTCTCTTAATACAAGTCTATGTTGATGATATTATATTTGGATCTACTGATGAATCTCTGTGTCAAGAATTCTCTATGTGTATGCAGAATGAGTCTGAGATGAGCATGATGGGAGAGCTGAAATTCTTTCTCGGATTGCAAATCAAACAAATTGACAATAGGACATTCATAAATCAAGCCAAGTACACAAAAGATTTGCTAAAGAAGTTTGATCTAGATAATGTCAAACCTATTGGCCCTCCGATGGCAACTTCAACAAAGCTTGATATTGATAAACAAGGCAAGCCAGTCGACACACGTAAGTATCGAGGTATGATCGGTAGTTTGCTTTATTTAACTGCTAGTCGTCCAGATATTATGTTTAGTGTTTGCCTGTGTGCACGTTTTCAAGCTAATCCAAAGGAATCACATCTGTGCGCAGTTAAGCGTATCTTTCGATACCTTAAGGGAACTTCTTCTGTTGGCTTATGGTATCCCAAAACTAAGTCCTTTGACCTTATTGGTTACTCGGATGCAGATTTTGCTGGATGCAAAATTGATAGAAAAAGTACCAGTGGTACATGTCATTTCTTAGGCAAGGCTTTAGTCTCATGGTTTAGTAAAAAGCAGAATTCTGTAGCCCTATCAACAACATAGGCTGAGTATATCGCCGCAGGACGTTGTTGTGCTCAGATTTTATGGATGAAACAAACCTTAGAAGACTATAATTTATTTTACACACACATTTCCATTTTCTGTGATAACACGAGCACTATTAATTTGACTAAGAATCTAGTATGTCATTCTCATACTAAGCATATCGAGATTCGACATTATTTTTTATCATTAAAATGGAGATATTGACCTTGTGTACATAGATACTGAGAATCAATTAGCTGATATTTTCACAAAACCTCTAGCAGAAGATCGTTTCAATTATTTACGTCGAGAATTAGAAATTTTGGACGTCAATAATGTTAATTAATTTTATTTTATGATTTTATTTTAATATACAAAAACTGTGTTAGAGATAAGCCAATAGAGAGTCTGTCTGTCACCACAACTAAGGTTGAAGCGAAGCGGTACTTAAGAGTTCCCCGGTGAACCTCCGCCAGCTGGGACAGTACTCCTATAGCTAATCTGAAACAGTCGCTGTGTAACAAAATTTAATCTATAAAATAACATTAATTATATTAATTGAATGTTAAAATTACTAATCTTTGAATTAAATCTTTGAAATGAGCCAATAAAAACGAAAGTGTTCCAAATCAAACCCAGGCGAATTCGGCCAGACTTCGGACCGAATTCGGCCCGAGTTCGGTTGAAGGTATATGGCTATATAACCAGAACCCGAGAGCCTTTCTTCTTTATTACTTCTAAACACCACCATCACAGCAACAGCAGCCGCGCGAGAGCCCCCTAACCCTAGTCCACTCCGTTTCTCCCTATCTACGTGGTAAAATCCATCCAAATTTTGGATTCGTGCAGAGTTCGTTGTTCTCTACAACATACTCGAATCTCGGGAGGTATAACTCCGTATCTCTCCTCCTTTCAATTTCGTGCATTTTACTTTATTGCACAATGGCACCTAAGGGATTTAACCCCTTCAAGAGGAAGAAGACGACCAATCCTAGTGAGGAAGGATCATCTTTGAATCCACCCACAGATTTCCTCTTTTTGCCAGTCCAATCTAGCGATGGCACGTTCGATAGGTTTTACTTTCAAACCCTAGATCAAGCCCTTCTGTGGTATGGAGACTTTTCCATGCGATCCATATGCACAGGCGCTCCTATCAAATGGACTGTGTTTCCAGAACACTGCCAATATTTTGAGGCATTAGGGTTACAACACGTTGTTAAACTTTGTTTTCCGGTAGCAACTAATGCCATTAGACTGTTCTACTGCAATATCATATTAAACATGTTTGACGTAAGTACTCGTGTTGGCGGACTAGACATCAAGTTCAATGATGTCCTCTTAGAGGAAATCCTTGGTTTATCTAACGAAGGTGCACCGCTTGTTGATAACACTGAATTTGATTTCTCCGACGGCATGACACTTGCTAGTTTCAAAGCTGAACTCTGTGCACCTAATCGAGTTCGCTCTGGAAAGTTCAAGGCAAACAACTTGAACTTGTTTAATTATGAATTACACCGCATCATCTACTCCACTCTCCTTTCGAAGTCTACTTCAAAGGATGATGTGACATCTCTTGAATTATCTGCTATGTATCACATTCTTAAGGGAATTCCATTTTCTGCCCCTAAGACCATTATCCAGATGATGGGACGTTGTCATGCAAGAGATAGAAATCTCTCTTATGCGATGATTCTCCCATGCATCTTCCAGTATTTTGATATTAATTTATTAACTTGTACTCAAGACCCTGAGCCCAAGTTTATGAAGTTATCTCGTCGTAGTATGACTGCTGCTGCTCCTCCTACTGCTCCTTCTACTGCTCTACCTCCTCCACCTACTCAGCAGTATGCCATGACCTTTGAGGGCATACACCAGCATCTTTCTGATTTGTACGTCTCGATGATGGATATGGCCCGCGAAAGTGAGTTCTGTGATGTCACTCGTTATCAGGCGATAGCAAATTCTCTCGCTGATCTCCGATTTGCTCAGACTAGACATTCTGCCGGTTCTATTCCTAGAGATCCAGCCTTCTCTGGTTACCGCTGTGAGGATGAGGCTGTCCATGCCTACTTTTAGCCCGGTAACGCATATGATTGGTACCGTTCTGACCGTGCTCCTCGAGACTATGTCGGTGAGTTTTACACTAGCGCTCCTCCTCACCCTTCTGGAGCTGGTACTTCTGCAGCTGGTCCTTCTGGACATGCCGGTCATGCTGATGATGATGAGGAGGAGGAGGGGATGTGATACATTAGTTGATTTTTGAGACTTAGACATTGTCTACTGTATACTTGGAAATGCTCCGACATTCCAAGTTTCTGTCTTTTTAGCTTTTTATTATCAGACTTGTACTGGATATTTTGCTGATGTCTTTTGCACATCATTTCATCTTTATGGATTCGTAGTTTATCTTTCACATCAGTTTATTTATTTATAGCATCTTTATTTGCTTCTATATTATAAACTGCCTGTGACATAATTCTCTATTTTCTCATTGTTGTATTAATTCTCTGTTATATTTTAAACTGCCTGAGACAAATACATGCCTGTGATGTTATTTATTTTTTGTCTCTACCATCTGTCATTTTTTTATGTGTTTCTTCACTATTTATTTCTTATGCATTGATTGCGGGAGAGTTTTCTCTTTGCAATTATTTTGCTAAGTGACAACTGGGGAGAAATAAAGGATCTAACATCTTTTGAGAAAATGCATGCAGGATATGAATTACTATTTTTTTTGATTTGATTTCAAGCTTAGATGTTATATCATTTATAGTTTGTCAATTATCAAAATGGGGGAGATTGTTGGCCCATTGTTCATATGGTCAAACTGATTTTAATAATTGATCAAACTCTGTCTCGATATATGAAGCTAGTCAGGATATCTTGGACTCTTGGACATGATCAAGAACAGCTATCTACACAGTTCAAGACCGAAGCGTTGTTTGCCTGTTCGAGTCTGTATTTCTTTAAGCAATGTATTTTTCATTTTATTTTAGTCTAGGAATACTTTGTACACCGAGTCGTACTGGCAAATAGGCTATTCCAAAAAGATTTCAAACTGCTTTTAAAATATCCTTAGTTTTGTAAAACATTCGTATTTACAAAAGCTTCAAAAAGGTTTTCAAAAAGGTTTTCAAAATTCCCCAAAAACTAATTTTAAAACCCTAACCTAACCCTGACAGAACTCGGCCAGAGTTCGGCCAGAGTTCGGTTAGTGGCTGTTTTGTTTTTGAATTCCTTGGAACTTGGTCCTCCTGCATTTGCGGATTTGACCGAGATTTTCTCATCGAGTTCTGCCCGAATTCTGCCAGAATTCTTCTTTGGAACTCCTATAAATAGAGAAGGATTTCGATCATTTTAACTCACTCATTCACTTTCAAACTTCTCTTTTCTAAAAAGCTTCAGTCTTCCAAAGAGTTTTTCTCGAGCTTCAAATTTCAGATCCCAAGCCAGTTACAATCCTCTAGTCGATTTGCCAGTGCGGTGCGGTCTAGAAGTTTCAGAGTGATTGTAATCAGAGGTGCATTTGCGGATTTGACCGAGATTTTCTCATCGAGTTCTGCCCGAATTCTGCCAGAATTCTTCTTTGGAACTCCTATAAATAGAGAAGGATTTCGATCATTTTAACTCACTCATTCACTTTCAAACTTCTCTTTTCTAAAAAGCTTCAGTCTTCCAAAGAGTTTTTCTCGAGCTTCAAATTTCAGATCCCAAGCCAGTTACAATCCTCTAGTCGATTTGCCAGTGCGGTGCGGTCTAGAAGTTTCAGAGTGATTGTAATCAGAGGCTTGATAGAAGATTCAACTCTTCGAAATTGAAGTTGGACGAGTTCTTCGTATCAAAGCTCGCGTTGTAGAAGTTGCAAGGACTTCGTAAGAAAACTTGCAATTTTTCCAATAGTGGATTCAACTGGTAGCAAGAGTTCTACCGACTGGATTAGTCCTCAACAGAGGGAAACCAATATACATCGCTGTCTTTGCGTTTGCTTTCTTATCTCTGCCTTTACATTATTTAGTTGTGATTATTATTCTGTGATCTTGCTGCTAACATTTTTAAATTAGCATTATTCTGCTGCCAACTCTATTCACCCCCCTCTAGAGTATTGCGCTTTACGATTTCGTTCCTACACCTCTTTCGTATCATTCCAACACTTAGAGAAAGGAAAGATAAATCCCCATATTTCCAAATTCCTATTAATTCCATTTTAATTCCTTTTTCATCCAAATCTTTTGCAATAGATTCTAATCACCCTCTATTTGATATTCATGGAGAGTAATTTCAGTTTGAGTACAATTTGGAGGATTTGGCTAGCAACGGGAATCAACCGATTTGGGGCTTTTCTTGATCATTTGTACCTATAGGTAAAACCTTTCAAATTATATTTTTATTCTGATTTCTTTGCATATTAGACTAGATCTAGGTGTCCCCTAGCTGTCCCTCAAGTTTGGTAGGAAACCGTGTCCGTTTGGTGTCCGTATCGGACACGTATCAATGCTATACTTGATGTGTTTGATGAAATACTTGAACGGGTTGAATCTTGCTTATTTTCAAAACTAATTGAACAATTTTTTAGCTCTTTATATGTGGATTACAATCGTGCTTGACTGAGCATGTTTCTGGACATATTTCGTGTCCAAATTTGGACACACATGCACGCACGAGACACAACACCATGCCCGTACAGTCCCCTGCTGTTCGACACTTCTGTAGGACACAACACGGCTTTTTAAGACACAATTTTTGGTGGACACATGGGCCTAATGTCTGACATGACAAACACAAAATTTGGAGGGATTTTATCGAGCGGATTGGGAGAAATCCCACCCGCACTAAATTTGCACACAGTCACACACACGCACAGACGTGTCTTGATACGCGTCTCATACGCACGACACGCTTCACGTGGACTCGGGACAGACACTTGGATACGTTCCCCTAGCCTAGGCGAACACGTATGCATGGCCATGTGTCTCCACGTGGCCTGTGTCGTGTGCTAGACACGTGTGCACATATGCACGAGGACTGGGAATTTCTGTTTTCTGACACTGTTTCTATTTCGGTTTAGACACCTCGTGTCCTGATTCTTGGACTCGTTAGTGTCCCATTGGACACGTAGGACATGGCCCTATGACTGTACACGTGTTTTTCTATTTTTAATTCAATTTTGTGTGGGTTCATTGGGTTTTTGGGTTCGAAATGGGGATTTTCAGTATCAGTTTCAATGAAACTGACAGTGATTGGTAAATAAGATTTCTGAGATTTGTTGAGAATGGGATTTGATTCCCGTACTGTTTTCCTGAGGTTTGGAAGTGTTAATGTGATGTTGTATTACCCCCAGGTTATGTTGTATTGATTTGGGTTCTTCGAACGAATAAGTTTTACTGAAAGTTGTTCAGTTGACAGATTTTTGGGAGATGTTAGATCAGGTTTTCAAATGTATTTCATACAAGGTATTGGTTTTGGTTTTAAATGGGTTTTGGTGAATTCAAATTTGGTTTGAGATTTGAATGGTCTATATTGGTTAGGTAGTTCACTGTTCTCAGTTTTCCTTTCCCTTCTATTTGATTTCAGTGCATATTAATGTTTCAATGAGGTTAATGTTAATTGTGGTTAGGTTTAAACCTGGACTAAATGAATATAATAACTGAGTTGTGCATATAACTGAGGAGGAGTGTATCAGATGGTTAGGGGTGCAGGTAGCTAAATAAGCAGGGGATTTACTTCCCTATCTTCTTATCAGTCATGTGGACTGATATTGGGTTTAATTTACTGATTCATTGATTTCATAATTCAATATGTTAGAGGGAGGGATGTTCCTATACCTGAGTTAGGATGAGATTGTTGGGATATTGAATTAGAATGGTTTGACAGTGTTGAGTGAGGAATAGCAGGATGTAGCAGCTGCATTAGCAGTAGGGGCATCCTTGGACCTGCATTGCAGGACAGTGGGCTGCCCTCTTGTGGCAGCAGCATGAAAGCAACAGAAGCAGGGGATCCTGCCATGTTCTTGTAATTGCAAATGCAAGAGCAACAGCAGCAAGCCTTAGCAAATGTAGCCAGCATAAGCATTTGTAGCAGCTAGCAAGCAGTAGCAATAGGAGTGGCATCTTGTGGCAGGAAGAATGGGAGGAGAATATATGTATGAGAGTTGAAGTTATGTTAGGATATTAAGTGACAAGAAGAAATGTGTTACATTAGATATATATATGGATGTTATAGGGTATGATACATGAGGTTAGCTTAATTAAAGGATTTAGGTTGGTACAACACTATATGTAGGCTTTGAAGCTATTATATATAAATATAACAGACTTGGGATACATAAGAGTGGGGTTGAAAACTTGGAGGTATCATGGTAACATGACATGTTATCATGATGTGGTGTACATGACATAAGTTATGGTACGTAAGGTATGTTAGTGTGTAGTTTGTATCCTCTAGGTATCCTAGAGTGTTAGTAGATGTAGTGTGTACTGTGAGTTGAAGTTAAGCTACAGATTTGGGTATATAGTTGAAATATATATATTATATAAGGATGATTGTATATGGCTTATATATAGATATGCACATAATAGTGGTAAGGTATATATATATAACTATGAGATATATGTATGTGTTGTATCACATACTTGGCTTTAAGATAGACTTAGATTATTGACCTAATTACCTTGTTGACTAGTCTAAGTTTGACCAAAACCCTAGGTAATCTAAGATTGATTAGAGTTGACCAAAAGTCAACACTGAGCCTAAATGTGACCAATTGACCCTTGCTAGCCTAAGTTTGACCAGTTGACCAAGATAGCTTTGTTGTTGACCTAGTTTGACTAGATGTTGACTTGGGTTGACCCAGAGTTGACCAAGTTTGACTTGGACCTGGTTTGACCTAGACAGTTGACCAGATTTGACTTAGAGTTGACTTTGACCTAGATTGGCCTAAAAATCATGTAGATTGCATCGTAAACTTCATTTACCTTATTTTAAACACATCATAACCTATATTTCTCTGTTTAGGACATTGTGACTCTGTTGCAGACATCTGATATTATACTATTCTTTTTAGAGTATCAGGCGAGTACATTCTCTGATAGTTTTTTCATTTACTTGTCAATTACTGTACTTCAGTTCTAGTTAGTTGTATGTGATTCTCTGTTACAACACGTATGGATATTTTTGGATTCATGTATACGACACACATACCATCTTGTCTGGCCTCTATTACTGGAATCGTTACTGGAATCATCATGTACTGGAATCATTCTGGAATCATTGCTGGTATCATCATATTTGGTTGGACTCATCTCGATTCTCGTGTCGTATTCTGGATTCACTTGTACTTGCTGGGAGGGAAAATACTTGAGTAAGACATGTAGACATACCCCAATTCTGGAATCACCCTACATGCTTGAATCAAACTGGAATGATAGCCATCTCACATCCGGCCGAGTGTGTGATGTGCCAGATTACCTATAGCCATTTACATGTCGATCTCGGTATTTTAAAATACACTGTTAGAATATAGTCTGGACTCATCCTGGAATCTTGATCACTGACTGGAATCATCTTATACTAGACTCATCTTGTACTGGAATCACCTGGTATCAGATTTATGTTGTCGGGACGTACTTGGGTTTTACACTTGTTACGTTTACTGTCTGGACTTATATCATGTTACTCTAGTTCAGCTAGTTTTTATTTACAGTCTTCATTGCCATGATTCTTCTCTTGTTTAGTTACTATACTTTCCTTGTATCTCAACTGTTCTCTATACCATCACCTAAATATAAACTGCCATATTTATCAATACAACTGTCTATAACTGCTTTATAGTTCTCTGTTATTTACTTGGGTTTTCTAGATGAGATTGTACTCGTTCCTGTCCTGACTGGACCTGTTAAAATTTTTACAGATGATTGCCCTGAGGACACTTGCCCTACTTACTATGGACCAGGAGATGGTTTAGCTACCTTTGGCCTCGACACTCAAAGTAATCGGGAAACTAGCTAGTTGACTTGGTTTAGTTTTCATGTTATATAACTTGAATTGTAAATAAGTTGAGATATATTTTATTTTGAGATTGTTGGAGATTATATTATTTTAGTAGTTGGTTTTATTGTTGTATTTAGTCTTAGTTATAAACTTCTGTGTTATCATTTCATGCTTAGACTGTGATTGAGATTCTATTATATCTATACTTGTCCTCCGTTCGGAGTTGAGATTTGACAAGTACATTATATAATTGTGTGAGTTGTTGATTAGATAGTAACCTAGGACAGCGTTCTACCGTCGACACTGCGACGTAGGCTGGGCGCTGTTACGTACTCGTACCCTCACAGTGGGTGCGGATCGTGACAGCCACTTCAGACTGAATCAGGAGCTGGAAGTAGTCAAGCTACTATGTTTGCAGACACAATGTCGAGACTTCAAATAGAAGCTTCCAAACCTCTTGAAACTCTGCATACAATGTCTGGCCCAGGTAAATTTTTAAAAAATGATTTCTTTATTCCAGCTCCTTCAATATTGTACATTGCTCTAACAATTGGTATATGTAAATTGCAGAAGGACCTACAGGAACTGTAGCAGGAGAGGGGAGCTCTTCCCACATTAGTGCTCAAGTCGAACTGCCTCCATCCGTCAAATCTGTAAAAACTCCAGCAGAAGTGGTAGCCACCCCGGGTGCTGTAGCAACTAATAAATTCGTGGTGGCCTCCTTTACTAAAGTCTTCTTTACATCTCTGGAGCCTTTAGTCCACCGAGTAATGGAGAGAGAGGATGTTCCATTTAGTACAATCAGAACTCCCTCTTTATTTTGATCGGCGACATTCGCAGCCAAGGAGATAAGGCTCATGCTACCTTTTTGGAACACATTTTGGATGAGCTGAGGACCTATTAAAGCTTATAAGGAGCGTAAAGAGGAGATGTCGAACAGCTAGTAAATATAGAGTATGAGGCTATGGCTCGAGAAGCAGAGACTAGTAAAGCCAATTTTGAAGCAGTTTTACTAGCTTTTACTAGACAATCCTCTGAACTGGACATGCAAATTGCTGATGCAGCTTCTATTGCTGAGAGCTATAAGACTAAGGCTGCAGATGAAGAGAAGAAAGCTGCTAATCTGGAGACTAAAATTGTCCAGCTTCAAGCAGAGCTTAAGGCTATCAAGCAGAATATAGAACAAGAAACTCTGCTACATCAAGCTGCTATTAACCAAATAGATGCTCTGAAGCACCAGAAGGAGGAATTTGAACACCTTCAAAATGAAGAAATAGTACGTCAAACTGCTGCTCTGCACCCATTCGATCCCGAGTCAGGAAGGGATGAAGCCAGGCAACGGGTGCTTGATTCTTGTAATGAAAGCGCCCAATTTTTGAAGAAGCGAATTGTAGAACTTATCACTTACTTTTCAGAGTAGAATGATCATAACTTGTTTTCATTATGATGTATCTATTTTTGAAATAGAAATGAAATGAGAAACTTTTTATGTGATTCCATTACTTGTTGCATATCCTGTTATAGATATAAGTAATAGAATAGAAAATATATTCAGAGGTACTGGACATGATATATTTCTTGATTTAGAAAATAACGATATTTATTATATCTACTCAGAGGTAATATGGACGTGGCAGAATATAATGTTTAGAAATACTGTAATTTCAATAGACAACTTTATCAGAGGTAATAAGGACGTGACAGGTTGCTGATGTAGATAATCGGAACTCAGAGGTGTGGAGGACGTGAATTCTTTTTTCTATTTTGAATGTGGAAATTTATTATCTATGGTTTTATTTATGAGGGAGAAAATAAAAGACAATAAATATTAAGACTGGTGAATGAATGAATGAATGGACAATCAAAAGTGAATGAATGAACAGTCACGTCGATTCTTGAAGAGGAGACACTGAATGAATGAACAGTCATCTCGATTCTCGAGGAAAAGAATGAATGAACAATCAGACACATTTAGGAGGAAGAAATAAATGAATGAACAGTTGGGCTTCTTTTGAAAATGAAGAGTCACATCGGTTCTCGAAGCCGATCATCTAGTCATTCTGTCTATAAATAGAACAAAACTTCTGTAGATATCGTCAACTTCTTTTCTTTCTGTACAAAATGTCTTTCAAAGATTTGCTCACTCCAAAGATCGAAGATATGACTGAGACGCCTCCTGCTGAGCCTCCGGTGCTTCCTCAGAAAGAAGTGGGTGAAGGCTCGACCGTTCCTGCACCAGAGTAGGACCTGATTGCCAAGTTGGTGGAGCCTGGGAAGATTGCTGAAGAAGAAGCTATAAAGATGGCCGCCTGTGAGTTGCTAGTGTGTTCAGACAATGAGATGTTTGAATTGCTGGCAAATCATGTATTTAATCATGAAGGATCGGGTCCTCGTCCCCGTCCTTAATATTATGTAACTCTTTTTGCTTTTGAAATAAAATAAGTTTTATTTACATCATTTCTCTGAATGAAAAAAATATACTTTTATACATAATATTTTTTGAGAAATTTGCCATTGATAGGCATCATAGCAACTCTGCCATCCATATCTGTTAATTGGTAGGCTCCATTTGACAAAACCTTGTTTACCACATACGAACCTTCCCATTTTGCCTCAAATTTACCTTTGCTCATGTGAGTCATAGTCATAGGACGTCTGACTATAAGAACTAGCTCGCCTTCCTAAAATGTTCTCACTTTAACTTTGCGATTGAAAGCTTTTGAACTACGGGCCTGATAAAGTTCGATATGTTGTTGAGCTAATAGACTTTTCTCATCGAGCGCCTCCAATTCTTGAAGTCGGAGACGATCATTATTTTTTGCGTTAAGTTCATTAGCAATAGCAATTCTTAAGGATAGAATTTGAATTTCCAGCGGTAAGACAACCTCGCATCCATATACCAGAGAGAAAGGTGTACAACTTATAGGATTACGGACTGTAGTACGATAAGCCCATAGACATTCTCCAAGCTTCTCACTCCAATTACGTTTGTTAATAGAGACAAACTTTTTGAGGAGTTTGATGATAGTCTTGTTGAATGCTTCAGCTAACCCATTAGCTGCAGAATTATAGGCCGTAGAAGCAATATTATTTATTCTGTTGTCATCACAGAACCTAGTAAATTTCTGGCTGACGAATTGTGGTCCGTTATCATGGATGATCTGACAAGGTATGCCAAATCTGTATATCACATGATGTTTGATGAAATTGATGACACTACTAGTCTTTACTTCAGCTAAAGGTATGGCTTCAGCCCACTTAGAGAAATAATAGGTTATAGCCAAGATAAACCGATATCCTTTAGATGATGGAGGATTGATAGGACCAATTATATCCATGCTCCAAGCTTCGAAGGGCCATGAGACAGTACTCGGGTGAAGAAATTCTGACGGTTGGTGAATGAAATCTGCATGAATCTGACATACTCGGTACTTCCTTGCATAGTCAATGGCATCTGAAACCATAGAGGGCCAATAGTAGCCCATATGTCGGATACGATCCTGTAACTTGGGACCAGGCTGATGTGCTCCACAAACGCCATTATGAGCTTCACGTAATATCTGCTTTGCTTCATCACTAGCAAGACATCTTAAAAGTAATTCATCAAAAGTTCGTCGAAAGAGAGTTTTGGTGGTATGATTATAGTAAAATCGAAAAGATCGCCGACAAATACTTGTAGCTTCTTTTGGATCTTCAGGTAGTATATCATGTACTGCAAAGTCAGGGTGCTCTCCAATCTTTGCTGATGATATTGACTTCAGTTGAGTTACTGAATTCAATGTTATGGTTATTTTTAATACAAAATAGTTCTCCATTGGAGATCACAACCATTTGTTGTCTTTTGACTGGAATTGCTAAGACTGCAGCTAGGTTAGCTAAGGCATCAGCTTCTGTATTGCATGTTCGACGTACATGTTCGATGAAGAATCCTTTGAACGAGGAAGCTATTCTAATTGCCGCTTCGTGGTATGGTACCAGATCTTGATGTCGAACTTCGTATGTACCTCTAACCTGATTAATAATCAGCTTAGAATCACCATATACTTCAAGATATTCAATATCCAGTTGTTTGGCTAATTGGAGTCCAATGAGCAAAGAATTGTATTCGACTACGTTGTTGGATCATGACTCATCTAAGGAATAAGCTCTTTGGATAGCTAATCCATCTGGTAAAACGAGAACAATTTCCACTCCAGCGACAAGGGTGCCTCCAGGTCCAATTTTAGATGCTCCGTTGAAGAATAAATGCCAAGTAGGAAATTCTTCTGAGACCATATTTGATTCTAATGTCTCGTCTGGAATTTCGTCATAGAGCTTAGATGTTTCAGGGACAGGATGACCTGCTAAGAAATCAACGAGTGCTTGGCCTTTCACAGACTTTTGTGGAACATACACCATATCATATTGTGCTAATAATATGGCCCATGTAGCAAGCCTAGAATTGAGCGTACTAGGTTTCTTCATTAAGACCCGAAGAGGATTAACTCGGAAAATAACATGAATAGTTTGGCCGATGATGTAATGCCTTGTCTTTTGAACAACAAACATTAAAGCTAAGCATTCCTTCTCTACCGGACTATAACGATATTCAGCTCCAATCATCGTCCGACTAAGGTAATAGATGGCTTGTTTATGACCTTCTTTGTTCTTTTGAGCCAGTAAAGCTCCTAATGAATGATCTATCGCCCGGACATACATCAAGAAGGGTATTCCTGAGATCGGTGGTACTAGCACTGGTAGACTCATCAAATACTGCTTTATGTCATCAAATGCCCGTTAATATTCTTTGGTCCAAATAAAAGATACACCTTTCTTCATTAACTGAGTAAATGGTCTGCAACGTCCAGATAAATTCGAAATGAACCTCCTGATGTAAGCAAGTCGACCCTGGAATCCTCGTAGCTCTTTTAGGTTGCATGGAGGACGCATCTCTTGAATGGCTTTGATCTTCTCGGGATCAACGTGTATACCTTTAGAGGTAATGACGAATTCAAAAATTTTGCCACTAGAGAATCCCAAGAAAGACTTGGTGGGGTTTATTTTGAGTTGATGCTGGCGCATTAGATTGAAGATAGTTCTTAAATCTTGGATGTGATCTTCCTTTAGACGACTTTTGACAGCAATATCGTCAACATAGCATTCGACGGTCTTTCGTAAATGATCTCAAAAGATAGTATTTATTGCCCGCTGGTAAGTTGCACCCGCATTTTTAACACCGAAAGGCATGACTGTATAGCAGTATACTCTGCGAGGAGTACGGAATGAAGTGTGTTTTTCATCTTCAGGATTCATCCGGATTTGATTGTATCCAGGAAACCCATCCATGAAAGAGATTCGTTCGAATCCACAAGTATTGTCGATCATGACATCAGTAATTAGGAGAGGGAATTCATCTTTAGGGTAAGCATCATTGAGGTCCCGAAAGTCTATGCACACTCGAACTTTTCTGGTCTTCTTCAAAACTGGTACAACGTTGGCTACCCAGTCAGGATGTTGTTCTTCTCTGATAAAACCGCAAGCGATAAGCTTTTTGACTTCATCATCTATCGCATCCATTATTTCAGGCTTGAATCGCCGTTGCTGTTGTTTGACTGGTTTAGCATTAGGCAAAATGTTAAGTTTATGTGCTGCAACATGGGGATCTAAACCTGGCATATCTTCATAACTATATGCGAAGACATCGATATATTATCGAATAAGATGAATTAGTTCTTGTTTATCATCTTCTGAAAGATTTTTGCTAATAAAGATCGGTTGTGGTACATCTTTCTCTCCAACATCAATCTGGATTAATTGATCTTCTGTAGGTGGTTCTCGTTGTTCAAAACGGAGTTCCTACTGAGTGTCCATCCTTTGTGCCCAAGGATATGCTTCAGGAGCTTCTTCAATATCATCCTCGTCATCGTCTGAGAACTCGGCAGACACCATATTAGAAGATACTGTCACCCGATGGACATGACCAATACTGGTGTCAGAATCCCATGAGATGGAATCAGAAGAGTTAGATCGTTCTTCTTCATCAGATTTGGAAGCTTCTGGAGTCGGAAGTGGTATAGTATAACCTAATCCTCGCTTCTTTTTACTGTAGTATTGTTGTGATTTTTCCTTTGGAACAGAAATACGAATAGGAGTTTGTCTTCCGTTACCGCTATTGAGACCATTTTTGAAATCATAGCCTATTTTACGGATGATTCACTACCAAAATATGTCGATTTAGCGGCGGCCTGATCCGTCGCTATTCCGTTGACAATTTGTATTAGCGACCGATCACTGACGGATCTTGGTCAAAATAATCCGTCGGTAATCAGCTCGTCGCTAATAATGCTCCGTCGCTAAGTAGTCGTCAAGCGACGGATTAGCGACGGCTTTTCGTCGTCATAATACGATGCTTTAGCGACGACTTTTCGACGGTCTTTCGTCGATTTCAAGTATTAAATACTGAACTGTGTGGAAGCTAGCGATGGATAATCCGTCGGTAAACCGTCGTAACAGCGTATCAGAGTGTATCGTTCCGTCGCTATTCCGTCGAATGCCGTCGCTAACTGAGATTTTTTTGAAAAAAAATGTAGAGCTTTTTCTGTTCACACAAATATGCATAAACCAAACCAATATATAACGCACACCAATTATCCACCAATCACATAGACCAAATATATAATGCACACCAATTATCCAACAATCACATAGACCAAATATATAGTGCACACCAATATACAATTATCACAAATATTCTGAAATCATAAACTAATATCCGTCGCCAATAATCCGAAATTCCCACAAATATTTCCAAATTCTCACAAATATTCCAAATTTTCTTAATTACAATACTTTAAGGAGGAGGAGGAGTTTGATTGTCCGGTGGTGGTAATCCCTGCTGCGACCGACGAATATACTGCTCCACTAGGTACGGCGGCAAGTCGTCGTAGACACTGCTCGAAAGTCGGTGTAGCTGCTCTGGCGACATGAGATCAAGGAGTGCCGTCACAGTCGGAGGCGGTACCAGAGGGGCAGCGGGGCTGAAAGAAAGATGATCGACAGAAGAAGAACCGGGAGCAGCAGTCGATGGACCGGCACCAGTAGAAGACGGACCGACACCAGCAGCAGACGGAGGCGGAAAGTACGTTGTAATTTGCTTCCGTAAGGACGACACCTCCTCGTGCAGTTGCATAAGCTGCGACCTAACATCATCGTCTGCCGGGGCCACGGAAGAAGGCGGTGTCGGTAGAAATATCTGCGTCGCCATGTACAACGGCCCTAGGGAGCCGACTCCGTACAGGTGCCCTTTCTTAAAGCCGCCGACGGTATCTACGAACAAGTCGTTACGAGCGGCCAAAAAAGAGGACGTCTGGGCGGGCGTCGTTTTACCGATATTCTCGACCTCAGTTAACTGAGCCCGACTAAGGGCCTTACGATACGCAGCCTATCAAATGAATGTATTTTTATTATAAGATTTACCTAAGTTGTAATCTAAATCCTATGCTTCACTAAGCTAAGTGTGAATCCTAAGATTACCTAAGTTATATCCGAATACTTTTAATTATAACATAAATCTCATAAACATAAGTACTTACATCAGTCTCCTTGGCCCTCTCGTCGACGAAGCTCCCGTCCTTCCGTCTCTTGTGCGTATGCTGGAAGACGTCGTGCATGGTGACCGATTCTGGTGCCCTTCCCTCCTTTACCGACCGTTGGGTCTGCATACGAAATTTTCGTAGAACTTAATTAACTCCGTATATTAATAATACCTAATTTGATAGTGAAATGAATTTACGGTATCTCACCAGATCTGCAAGCGTCGCTGCGTGGGGCCTTGATCCCCCCGTATGAAATTCCGTGGCCCGTCGGTTTGCCTTCGCCTTCTCCGATTTCTCCTTGTACGCAGGAGTATTCATCATATCTAGGAGGTCCTCATAATAGTCCTGTCGGATCCAATTCGACCTCGTCTGCCCCATTTTTAGGTCATGAATCATATCCCGTATCTTTTTCGAGACAGCGCTTTTGTAGGTCCTGCGGATTGCGTCCTCACGATGGGGGGGGCCACCAGTACGTCGTCTAACATACAAATTCAATTATTACGTAATTTAAAAAATGGTTGATTAAAGAGTAACTAATAATTAACTAGAAGATATAGATATATACCCTCAACTCATCGAGCCAGACGTACTTCAAGTTTGGGGGCACCGACGAAAAGTTGAGATAGGGACCATAGAAGTTAGCCCTGATAATTTCTCCAAGAGCCCTGGAAACATTAAACGGAAAAAACCTACAAAGAAGAAACGACTGGATTATTAACTTGAATAAATGAAAGAAATTTAATAAATTATCTTAAATTTACTTACGAGGTCCCCACGGGCCATAGCTCTCGTCGAAACTCGCCTCTCGGCCTCTTTGGTGCCGTCGGAGGATCTGCGGGTCCGTGCATGTACTCCACAGTAACCGGATGGAACCGAGTATGGGGGTACTCTGGGGTCCACTGTGCAGTAACTGGGGGATCCACTGGTGGATCCGCTGGTGGGTCTGATAGCGGAACGGATCCGCTAGCAGATCCAGACTCATGCCTCGATGAAGTAGTCGATCGACGGCGGGATGCGTCTGTGCCCGGTGTACTCTCCGGGTCGGGCTCGCTGGATGGGGTCACATCCCAGGAAGATTGAATGCAACCACGACCACCAGCACCACTACGACCACGACCACGTCCACCACCACCGCTAGCACCAGCACCAGTACCATGACCACCACCAGAACCACGACCATGGCCAGCCATTATGACCTGTAAATAGAACACATAAACATAATTAGCAATGTAAAAGTGTAAATGAATATAAAATACTAAACTAAAATATACATACCACCAGTAGGGAGACGAGTGCCGCCGTGACGAAAAAGACTAGGAGTGCCATCTGCAATAAGTAAATAATCGAACGAAAAAAAACATAAATTCACGTAATTGCTTTTATGAGGTCAAACTTAATTCACGTAATTGGAAGTGTTTTTAATATACAACAATGTTTTACCGTCCATATACTGAGCTTTGCTCATGGCATACTTAAGAAACACTTCCACTCCTGCCTGAAATTCGTCACTCACACATATTCTGCTCTCGTGTTGTCGTTTGTACATCCATGTACGATCAACGAAATAACGATCCATCACAGATTGGATGTAAAAATCTGTATAGTAAGACAAACTAAACAAAATTAGAATATAATCATGTATGATCAACGAAATAACGATCCATCACAGATTGGATGTTTTTCAATACCAAAAAATCCGATACACCGATCCGAAACTGCCGATACTACCGATATCGCCGATACCAATACTCATAGGAAAAGTCCGATACCGATACTTTGAACCTTGATATATATATATATATATATATATATATATATATATATATATATATATATATATATATATATATATATAGCTAAAATTAACTAACTAACATATATATAGCTAAAATTAACTATATATATATATATATATATATATATATATATATTTATATATTTATATATATATATATATATATATATATATATATATATATTTTTATATATATATATATATATATATATATATATATATATATATATATATATATATATATATATTTTAGCTATATATTATATATATATATATATATATATATATATATATATATATATATATATATATATATATATGTATATATATATATATATATAAATATATATATATATATATATATATATATATATATATATATAATATTTTATATATATATATATATATATATATATATATATATATATATATATATATATATATATATATATATATATATATATATATATATATATATAGCTAAAATATATATATATATATATATATATATATATATATATATATATATATATATATATATATATATATATTTATATATTTTATATTTTTATATTTTTATATTTATATATATATATATATATATATATATATATATATATATATATATATATATATATATATATATAGCTAAATATATATATATATATATATATATATATATATATAAAAAATAAAAAAATAAAAAAAAAATATATATATATATATATATATATATATATATATATATATATATATATATATATATATATATATATATATATAATATATATATATAGCTAAAATTAACTAACTAACATTTACTAGTTAAATAGCATAATGCTAATAATAATAATAATAATAATAATAATAATAATAATAATAGCTAAAATTTACTAGTTAAATAGCTAAAATTAACTAACTAACATTTACTTTGAACCTTGATATATATATATATATATATATATATATATATATATATATATATATATATATATATATATATATATATATATATATATATATATATACTAGTTAAAATTAACTAACTAACATTTACTTTAAATAGCTAAAATTAACTAATTAACTAACTAACTAATATTTACTAGTTAAATAGCAAAAATTAACTAACTAGACATTCTATTAAATAGCATAATGCTAATAATAATAATAATAATAATAATAATAATAATAATAATAATACAAATGCATATGCATTTATATACATATTATAAACAAACCCTAACCCCATGCTTCTTCTCCACCCCCCCCCCCTCCAGCCCCGCGCTGCCCCGCGTGCGCCACCCCCGCCGCCCCCCGCTGCCCCGGAGCGTGCTGCCCCCCCGCCGCCGCCCGCCGCAGCACCACACGCGGCCGTCGCAGCCACGCGCTGCCCCCGTGCGCGACCTCCGCAGCCACGCGCTGCCCCGTGCGCGCCACCATTCGACGCAGCCCCGTACAGCCCCGCGCAGCCCCGTGCTGCCCCCCGCGCGAGCTGCCCCATGACGCCCCCGGCAGCCCACGACACCCGCGACCACCGAGAGAGAGAGGGAGAAAGAGAGAGATTACCTTTGGGAGAGAGAGGGAGGTCGCTGATCACCGCCGCGGGAGAGAGAGAGAGAGAGGAGAGTGAGGTCCGACCGCCGCGGAAGAGAGAGAGACAGAGAAGAGAAGAGAGAATAAAATTTGGAGGGAATGAAAAGTTCCTTCCGTCGTTTCAATTTAAGTCTGGAACGTATATTTAGCGACCGACCAGCGTCGAATTTTATCCGTCGCTAATCCGTCACTCTATCTGATACTTGCCAATGGACTATCCGTCGCTACGTAGTCGAAAAATTGTCCCGCCACTTCTTCTAACAATTCCCGCCAAATAATCGACTGCATAGCGACGGCTTCGTATCCGTCGCTATTTTTTCGACGACCTAGCGACGGATGAGCGACCTTTCCTTCCCCTTAAAATAAAATAAAAAATGTATCGGCATGTCGTCGGAACTCCGTCGGCTATTTGCCATAAAACCGTCGCTAACGTCGACAAAAAGTTTTTGTTGCTAAAAATCCGTCGCTAATTGACTGCATTTTGGTAGTGATTACCTTGGATTGTGGACTATAGCGACGTAGTTGTAGCCTTCCTGTATCATCCTTATTATCGCTGTCTGGCATAATTTTTTGTTCTTCTCTTTTATTAAAAAGTATAGGAATTTCGCCTTTCTTTCGAGACGGTACTAAGAAAAACGATTCTTGTATTGATTCTAGTGATACCACATTTCGAAGAGATGATACGACTCCTATTGTAAGTGGCTTAAAGCTATCTAGCATATCCAAATAACATTGAGTATAATAAGAGACATCAGTATACTACAAAGGAGATACTTTATTGATCTTTACATCATCATTTACAACAGGCCTATAGCCTTAACAGGCTTAGTCAGATTGATAACCAGAGGGGGAGAAGAAGAACGAGAAGGAGGAGGAGGCTTTTTACGACGAAGGTCGATTACAAGTGGCTCAGAAGAGGTGAGCTCCCTTTGTTCCTGATTAACACCATGAGGCTGCTTCTTGTGAAAAGGAAGGTGAATAGTCAATGTCTTGGAAGACTGAGGACAGAAGTACGCCCTTTGACAGGGATCACCAGAGTATCATTCGGCACACTCTTCTGTTCTTCATCAGTATCCATTGCCAATACCACCTTCATGAATTCCTCTTTGTACATGCGAGAGTCGTTGCAGTATGCTTCAACCCCCTTGAAAGGATTTAGGTCTGCAACTTCTTTATGTACTTCTCCATTGCCATCCACATATTTAAAACATTGGTAGAGAGTAGAAGGTACAATGTTGTGTTCGTGGAGGAATGGTCTTTCCAGCAAAGTATTGTATGAGCCATGATTATCAATCACATAGAAAGTCACCTTTGTACGAAGATTGTCGATTTAAAGTTTCAGGCGTATCTTCCCCAAAGGTTCACTTCTTCCTTGATTGAACCCCAAGATAGTAGTGATAGTTGTATAAAGGTTATGCACCGGGATCTTCAAGGCATCCAGCAAAGTCTTCGGTATGATGCTAAGTGCAGACCCTGGGTCAATCAGAATACGATTTCATGGTACCACATATCCCGTGAAGTATAGAGGACGATCATGCCGATTGTTTTCTAACAGCATGTCATCTTGTGTAAAAGTGATATTGGGCATTAGTTCAAATACGCTATGACAATGTGTACAGCTGACAGGTTCCTTTTCAAGCTTCTTAAGGAGAGTAAAACAAGCATCAGCCTGTATCAAGGCTTCACTTAACGTTTCTCGTATTTCTTTTGAGAGACGTAAGAGTTCGAAGATTGACAATCTCGCTGGAGTATTAGCCAATTGAGCAGTATGTCAAAATTATATGGCTTTTCAAGTCCGAGAGATGAGAACTTTTTTAATACTTTGTCAAAACGGACAGGTTGCTTTCCCTTGTCTGCTGATGTTGGTTTGGGAGGAGTTGGTTCCACTATCGACGAGGATGTAGATGGTATATTCTCAGCAGGGGAAGATGATGCAGGAAGAACATCAAGAGATGGGACAGGATTATCTTGAGTTTTGGGATACTCTCGAAGATAAGGTTTCCCAGATCTGGTGCCGATTAGAATTTCTTCTTCTGTTACTGGTTCGAAAGTTACCATATTGCAGCTCTTTGATTTAGTTTTGGAACGCTTCTTTTGATTGGAAGAAGAAGATATTTCAAAATCTGCCACTAGATCAGGATGAATCTACATGATTTCTCCTTTATCAGTGGATAGTGGAACAAGACCTTCATTTTGGGGAGGTAGAAGATTCACGATCTCGAGAGTAGCCCTCGGAATAGGGACAACACCATCTTGCACTAATTGTGGTAGGAAATCACCAAATTGCACAGAGACGACATTGGCTGTCATAGTCTTTTTATCTTATTGAAGAGTAACTGCTCCAGAGTGGACTATTTCTTAAATTTTGCCTTTGAGCACGTAACATGCTCGAGTTGGATGCCCTATAAACCTCAATATTTAGGGTGGTCAGTCTTACCCACTTCCTCTGGCCGTTTTACCTCCGGCAGTTGAAGCTTATTGCTCTTGATCAAGCAATCAAAGATGCTCATAATATCACTTTTATCAAAAGAATACTCTTTTTTTGGATGAGGTGCTTTCTGTGGTGGTGTTGATGGAGTAGGTACAGTCTGAGAAACATTGACAGCCAACGACTCCTTGCCCTTGAGATTGACGGCCAAAGTTTCCTTGTCCTTACGATTGTTCTGGCGATTATTGTTACCGAAGGTAGGATGTTCATCTTGGTTCAGATTAGCCATTTGAACTCCTAACGGTTTGAATTTTTTAGCACTAACCTTCGCAGCTTTGATATTCACAATAAAAGAAGGCTAATCTTAAAATTGTGTCGATCCTGTCCACATGATGATAATAGGCAACAAGTTTGATTTGCAAGTGTTTATTGTTACAACAGATGGAGTTCCTAGAGGCATTTTAAGTGCCTCTCGGTGGAATCTTTTAATAAAACTCTCAGTGGTTTCATTGTGTCTTTGTTTAATTTTGATAAGGGCAGACATAGTCATGTCGTTGACCCCTTCATTGAATTGTTCCAAGAACATTTGCTTGAAACCAGCAAAATAAGTTATACAGCCATCAGGTGTCACGACCCGCGTCCAGTGTAAGGGTACAAGTGCGTAACAACGCCCAGCCTACGCCGCGGAATCGGCGGTAGAACGTTATTCTAGGTCACTATCTAAACCAACTCACATAATTATATAATGTACTTGTCTTAAATCCCAACTCCGAACGGAGGATAAGTACAAAAATAATATAACTCAATCACAGTTTAAGCACGATAGGATAACACAGAATTCTATAACTAAAAGAAAACAGTAAAGACTACTAAATGATAGTATCTCAAACAACTCAAAATAAGACAACTCTCAAATTATTACAATTCAAGTTCCAGTAAAGAAATCTAAAACAGTCTACTAAACTAGTCTCCCGATCACTCCTGAGAGTCGGGGCCAAAAGTAGCTAATCCCTCTCCAGATCCATAGTGAGTAGGGCAAACATCCTCAGGCCTAACATCTGTAATATTTTAAACAGGTCCAGTCAGGACAGAAATAAATACATCTCATCAAGTAAATCCAAGTAAATGACGAAAACTATAAAACAATTATAGACAATTTTATTAATGAAGCATGGGAATTCGAGATAGTTTAAGATGTAAAACTATAGTAAAAGAACAAGGAAAGTAAAAAAGTTGTGAAACAGAATATCATGACAATGAAGACTGTAAATAAAAGCTAGCTGAACTAGAATAATGTGATATGAGTCCAGTGGTACAATATATGTCAAGTGTGATTCCATTCAATGGTCCAAGTAGGGTGATTCTTGTAATGGTTCTTGTGATGATTCTAGTATAGATTCAAGACAATACTCACAGTGTATTTTAAAATACTGAGATCGACATGTAAATGACTAAGGGTAATCCAGCACATCACACACTGATCAGGTGTGGGACGGCTATCGTTCTTGTATAATTTACAGGGAGGTGGTTCAAGTATTTAAGAATGTTTACATGTCTACTCAAGTATTTCCCCGCCCGACAAATATGAGTGAATCCATAACACGACACGTAAATCGAGAATAAATTTAGCCAAAATATGAAGGTGCTTGTTGGTGATTCTTGTAGTAATTCTTGTAATAGAGGCTAGACAAGTAAGGTATGTGTATCGTATACATGAATTTCAGAAAATATCAATTCGTGTTTGTAACCGAGAATCAAATAGAACTGACTACAACTGAAATATAGAATTTGACAAATAAATGAAAGAACTATCAGAGAATGTACTCGCCTGACAATCCAAGCTGCTGATGAGGATGTGTAACTGAACTGGAGTGATGTAAACCTATTTAAGGTAACCAAAAGTCACAACATGGTCTAACATATTATAAGAAAGGGCTACAATGCAATTTTACATGCTTCTAAGTCCTTCTAGGTCAAAGTCAACCTTGGTCAACTCTGGTCAAACCTGGTCAACTATGAGTCAACTAGTCCGTTTACTAATTTCTAGGTCATACTCAAGTTTTCAAGTCATTTGGAATTCGTTTGAGTCGATTTGGATCAAGTTTGACCCAAAGTTGACTTTTGTCAACTTGGTCAACTTGTCGGCCAATTCGACCAAATCAAGCTCTAAATGATGAACCTAAATTGTCACAACACTCCTATGGTCACAAACACAAACCTACCATCACATAAGGATATATATATCACACAACCAATAATACACATACACACACACACACACACACACACACACACACACACACACATATATATATATATATATATATATATATATATATATATATATATATATATATATATATATATATATATATACTAGCATATGTGCACGTGCCTTGCACGTATTTTAACATTTCTTAATTAGTTTAGGAAGGCACTTTAGGAAGACCAAATGATAGTCTTCCTAATTACTAAATTGTCCTTATTAAAATTAATGAACTATTTTTAATTAGTATAAGTATGTAAGGGTATTTTTGGAATTCAAAAGTTTCACTATCTAAATTTTCCTATTATATAGTAGAATAGATATATAACTTATGCAAGGAGAGTTGTGAGGGGAGTACGGACTGTTGTTAAACTACAGAAATCTGGAATCAACAGTCCCCAACTGAAATTATACTCAAAACCAAAATATATCCATATATATATATATATATATATATATATATATATATATATATATATATATATATATATATATATATATATATAGCTTACATATATATACTATTATACATAGGCCTATATATATACAACTATGTTTATGCTCAAATGGAAAGAAGGAAGGGTTGGTTTTGAAAAGGAAAAGCAATCCCAGACCTGGAACAAAGCATCTCAACCAAAAACTTACAACATAAAAATATAAATATAGATATATATTTAAAGTATATATATACTTATATGTATATATACCTATACATAGGTAGAAAACCCATATATAGCCATAATAGATAAATAAAAAGGAAATAAAACCAATGACTCATTCCCTATAGTCCCAAATCCTCATGAGCGTACCGAAAACTCAGAAATTGAAGTTAAAAAGTTAAGAAATCAAAATGTACCTTTTCTATTCAATTTTTTGAAAGCCGGAAAATCCATTTTTTGACAAATCAACCCAAATCACAAAATACTCCACAATAAATCACGAAACTAGACACACACGTTAGTCTCGACATACGTGACGTGCTCGGGTACTCACGGGGTCAAAACCGAGTCCGTGGAGTGCATATCGAAAAACTGATACCGCGTGTCAAAGAGAGCTTTCTCGCTCGATTGCGCGTCATACGCACAATGAGAAGCCACGAGCTCGTGCAGACGGCTAGGTAGGGTAACGGGGTAGGTCTAGAACATGTCGACATAACACGAAGTCACAGCGACGCGATGCAATGGCCCACACACAGCGCGTGGCCTGTGCGCGCATGCGCGCGCGCGTGCGTGCTCATGCGGGTGGTTCGCTGCTCGTGGCTCGCGCGTGGGGCCACTTCGCGACTCGGGGTCGAGCCCTTAGGTAGTCTAGGTATAGGGCTATGTGTCCGAACTCCTGGAACGGTCCCTCGTCGCGTTGTGTGCGCGTACGAAGAGCGTTTCAGTCCCGAATTTCAGCCGGGTGCACAGAATGGCTGAACAGTGCACGACGAATAACTCTGCGTTCGCTCAACGAAACGTCGTGAAATTTTATGGACGAGTGGGAAGAGGTTGCCCCTATGTGCTCGTAAAATTTCACATGAGATGGAGCTCTGTGCGTCGAGTTATGACGTACAGACAGCAGGGCATGCACGGGACTGTGCACGGGATCTCGTGCACGCGTGTCCGTGTCCGTTCGGATGCCAAAATCGTATCGATTTCTGATCTGTCTTTACAAAAGTTGTTACAAATCATATAAGGAAGGATTTCATAAAAACAAAATTGAAAATTAATACTTTTCAATTCTAAGGGGCATTTTGTCGAACACGTGCAACGTGAGACCGATACGTATCCAATACCGCTATCAAACGAAACGAAAATCCTTTGAAACTTCAATCACAGATCAAGGGTGCCTATATGGATGCAATAATGAAGAAAATTCTGAAAAAACAAAGGTAGATCGGGATTTACCTATTGAGAGTCAGAATCTCCATAAACGGAACTCCTCGAACGACGTGTCGGTCGATTCCCCTCAAGCAAATGCCTCTGCCTTATCATTAGTAATACTCCAAAAAATCCTCCTCTTCTAGACGAGTTCAACAGAGTTTGTTTGGGGAGAAGCGAACTCCGGATGAAGAAACTAGAATTTTTGGAGGAGGGGAACTTTTAGGGTTTCACTTGTGGAGGCTATGCTTCAAAAATGAATGAGAGAGGGGGAGGGTACTGTTGTGGCCGGCCATATAGGGGTTTCTAGGGTTAGGGTTTCATATGGGCCAACTCCCTCAAGTTGTAATAAGGCCCAAGTCACAAAGGCTCAAAAATGCTATATGCAAAAAGGCTTAAAATCATCCAAAAGCCTTCTAAATTGGACCCAAGCCCTAAATAAATTCTAATAAATAAAAAATAAATTCTAAGACATGGTTAGGCTCCTATAGAAAGTCCACTAAGGTTAAACCAGTTGCTAGCACAACAAAAGTCAAAATATCTAGAAAAATCATAAAATGGCCAAAATGGTTAAAATGACTTAAATACACTTTCTATGAAAAAGTGGATGCTACATCAGGCAAGCTACGGTACCAGTCGTATGCTGCACCGGCTAAACAACCGACGAACACCCTGGTAAGAAGAGCATCATTTGGCTGTAATTGATCAGTCATCACTTCAAAGTGATTGATGTACTGACTTAGAGAAGTGCTGCCATCAAACAGCGTAATGGTGGGAAGTTTATATTTAGGAGGAAATTAAACCTCCTTTCATTCTGCAGGATAAGGTTGTTTTATCCCGAGTCTCTATAGACCATCTTTCTGCTTAAAGGCCTTGAACTGGGTGCGTAAGAGTTTTACAGCCTCATTAGCATCCCCTGATTTCTGTAAATTGGTGGGTTGATTTGAATTGTTAGGAGGAGGAACAGCATGATAATTACCACCCCCAGTACCAGACTGACTGGGAGCATTTTGAATTGGTACAGAAGCAACCAGGGGAGGAGGTACCCCCAGACTGACATTAATAGGTACAGAAGATGCTATGAGCTCAGGATTTGTAACAGGATTTATAACCGGTGGCACGGCATGTTGAGCCACGATTATAGTATGCATACTTGCAACCATTTTAGCCATGGTCTTCAATTTATCTTCCAGTACAGCAATTCGTTGTTCTTGACTTGCTGAACTTGAAGCGTCTTGGTCTTCTGTAATGGCATATGCTATCACCTCTCTTATCATTATTGACGAGATAGTTTGTTCAGAGCTTTCACTATTTGCGTCAAAGTCGGACAAAGAATCTTCTTCTAGATGAGTGATGGGATGACCTTCCTGATTAAAAGCATCATGGTCCAAACTGATTAAAAGCATCATGGTCCAAGTTCCGATCTTTCAATCTGGTATATTGAAAGACCCCTTCACTAGATTCATGGAGTTGACCCAAGTATTGATGACTCGGATTACGAGACGTGCCTCTTTTTAAAGTTTTTCTACCCCTAGTGTGTCGGGAAGTCATATTGAAAGAATCATGTAACAGCTCATCTTTATCTCCCATCATAGGTTCAGTAGTTGAAACATAGTTCAGACGATCGAAGACAGATCGTTTAGCTGATTGGCAACAACACTTGATGACCACTTCATGAAGGCAGTGGCGTTCTGATGAGTGATTTAAAGGTGAGTGAGATGTCTCCGTGATTTTCCATTTTTGTGTAAGACATTCTCGGAGATCAGTCACCACCACGGGACGAAAAGAAGTCGGAGGAACATATTCTTTAATGATATTAGGAACATGCCTTCGATTTTTAAGATGTTTAGTTCCGAGGGTGTATAGAGAGGTACTTAACTCATTAGCATAAGTGATTGTGTCTTTCTTTTCAAAACTATGTTTCTGGCGCAAGTTGGCCTTTGGCATAGGATGCTTACGTTTTACCGAGGTTGATACTGATTGGCGCCTATTGAGATAGGCGCACAAATCAGACAATTCTGCTCCCGGTGCATCTGTTTGAGATACCAGCAATTTTTCTTGCTTGGATCTTAAAATATACAAGATTGGAAGATCTTGAGTAGTTGCCATAGGGGTAGGCAGGATGCCTCTTTGAACAGTATTCTTTCTCCTGGCAGAGATTTGAAGACCTCTGTTAAAAACAGAGGAATCTCTGTTCAAAGGAATACAACCTGAGATATTTTCCTCTGAGTCATAGACTGGAGAAGATTAAGAAAAGAGCAAAGGGTGCTTTCCTTTATTTTGTGAAGGATTAGTTAAGAAGCATTTCCCTCTGTTTTGTTGTTGGACCACATTAGGCGTAGGTTGCGCAAGTTGAGGAAGTGTCAAAGGACCCTTCTCTTTGTTCTGTCTAGCACTAGCACTAGAACATTGCTTCTCCAAGTTCAGAACTGGAGAAGAAGACGGAATAGCCAAAAGACTAGTTCCTTTGGGTTACGCCAGAGCAGTATGGTGTATAAACTGCGCCTGGGCAACAGGATGCATAGGTTGCGCCATACCAAAATGGGCTACAGGTTGAGCCTTGGCAGCAAGATGAGTAGGTTGAGCTCGGGTAACAGGGTGAATAGACTGCGCCTTGGCAGCAAGCTGAGTGGACTACGCCTTGACAGTAAGATGAGTGGACTGCGCCTTGGCAGCAGAGTGGATAGACTGCACCTTAGCAGCAAACTGAGTGGACTGCGCCTTGGCAGTAGAATAAATAGACTGTGCCTTGGTAGCAGAACGAGTGGGTTGCGCACGGGCAACAGAAGCAGGCTGTGCCTGGGCCACAGAGGCGGTCTGCGCCTTGGCCACTGAGTGCTCAGGTTGCGCAACAGCAACTATGGAAGACTTAGGAGTCCACACAGTTCTGTTCTTGGTGATAGCCATCGTGCGCTTGTTGCTCTTTGTGTTGATCATATTCTCGTAGGCTGTCTGGTTGACTTGAACAACCAGGGTCTTCTGCGTCTTACCGATTGACGCAGTATCACATTGAGTTGTCACCTTCTCGTCGGAGGAGAAAGTCCTTCCCAGCAGAGTCGTCATTTTATTTGCAAAAACAAAAAGTTTATAACAAACTTTAAAAGAATCGTATAAAGTACAATGAATTCTAGGGAAGTACAATTTTAGGAATCTGATTAGAAGACGATCACTTTATCCCTTGGACTATGTGAACTTGAAGACTAGAGCCACTGAAGAATGCAGCAGCAATTTTGTAAGAATTCTTGATCTCTGTGATGCCTTGATAATGATTGGAAACTCTATTTATAGAGTTCTGAAAATAACTGTTTTAGCAGTTATTCTGATGTGCGCGAGGTTGAACTGTGCCACTTTGGGTTGCACCAACCTTAAGTTGCACCAACTTCCATTCAGTTACACAAACGTGTACTAACTGTATTTAGACGCGTGGCATCATATGATTGAGATGCGTATGGTCGTGTACAGAGTAGTGGACACGTTTTGAGAGATTAGTGGCATGTGCGCCATGTCATCCTGCTTTAGAACGTAAGTTGTCTCAACTTTATCAGGTTGCGCGAGCTTCAGTCAATGAGTCAAACTGCGCTTGATTAGATTGCACTTAGGCGCAGGCCAGTGAATAGGCACGTGGCATCATTTGGGTTACGTGTCAATCTGCGAGGAGAGTTTGATTAGGTTGCGCCTAGGCACAACTCACAGGGTGCACGGAACTGTTGTCAATCAAATCGTCTCGAACGCCACGCTTTACGGGATTCGAAAAGATTTTTTCATTTATCTGCTATCAGTTGTCAGTGCTGTCAGTTAATGATGACAATTATTGTCAGGTGCCACGTAGACTTTGGCACAATATGATTGGGCACAGTTTGATATATGGCACAACCTGATAAGTGGCGCAGTTTGATCTCTGAGCTTCATATCGGTGGCGCAGGTTGATTTCTGGGACGCAACTTGATTGTTGAGTCGTAAAAATATGGCACAACTTGATTTTTAGACTCTACATCGACAATGATAGCAGTCACAAAAAATGCCCATGCTTGGGGATACTACATGCCATATGAGTGTTCTCCCTCCCGACACAACAGGACTCGACCAGACAGTACATGTGACACAAGTTAAACCATGAAATGTAATATTGCTAAGTAAAGTTGAGAAATATATACTTGCCTTTACCGGAGGGTGAAATTGTCTCTAAATCACCTATAAAATAATAGAAAAGAATTAGGTTCTAACTCTGATAAACCCTAAAATAAAGGCCTTGAAACCTTCTAGATGAATCCTAATTAATTACTAACCAATTATACTAAGTTACCAACTAACCAAAAAATTATCTAATTAATTACTAACAATTTCCTAATAATTTCTTAACTATAGTAACTAGCTAACTTGATTTTGTCCATCAGCCAAACTCTGAGCTCAGTCCAATGGACTCACCCCATAACCCACAAAATCTAGTAAACTGAAACTTGCTCAGCACACTATCTGGACACCAGGTTATGAACCCAATAATACGTAGGAGTAGGATACGTAAACATGCCAGCATACTATCAGCCTAATAGTCCCAAAATATGTAGGACTAGGACACGTAAACATGCCAGCTACGTATTTAACAAGACTTTACTCCGACTTAAATATGCATAAGTTGTGTAAATTATAACATATGTCCATGTAATCATAATAACATCATCCAGAACACTAACTATAATATAAACTAAGAAAGGAAATAACTAAGAAAGAATAGAATAGATGGCATCAACTAACGATACCTGAAGATCCAGAAGACGTAGCTTCCACTATGCCTATATCAGATTTCAGTAATAACCTGGAGAGATCACCAGGTCCTCAGAAATGATGTAGCAAGATACATAATATACATACAAAAATGTAACAATAAATATGCAAAAAAAATAAGAATTAGTCATGAAAGAATTAACTAAGACACGAGGAAACTAACACAGTGGCATGTCATAGAGAAGTGTGGTACTAGACGTGACTACAAGTAAATCGGGGTAAACGCAACTCAATGAGAGCTTAGTAAGTAGGTCAATAGGGACTTCCAAACTATAGTAAGTCTCATTCGCACTGAGCTCACGAACGAGGTGGTCAGGTGAATAGAACTCTACCGCGGCACAATGGGTACTCACGATCGAGAGTGGTCACAATATAGTCAATGCCTAATAATGATCATCGAGGAACTAAGGAAATAAGTCAAGTAAATCTCGTGTCAAGTCAGTCCAAGTAACATGATCTAGTCAAGTCATGTGTACAAGTATACGAATCTAAACAAGTATGGTATAGCATGAATCACACACGTGACAAGAAAAACAGAAAAGCAAGACATATGGATCAAAAAAAATTAACGAGTTTTATGAAACATGTATGAGAAACATATGATAGGACAAGCAAGAAATATACATGGAACATAATTGAGAAAAATAATATGCATAAATATGTACAAATTGGCAAGGTATATTTGCCTGGAGTTTGTCCAATCCGTGTTGATTCTGCGAAGACTAAAAGTCATATCCAAACTTCGACATGA
>JANAVB010026997.1:3910530-3983030 GCA_029216955.1 Iris pallida
TCTAAGATGATAATGTCATAAAAATATGTTTAAAATTCATATTTATAGTACTAAACCTACATCAAATTTAGATTTAAATTTTTTTTAACAATTTCCTAAAGTTTCACATTAATTGTGGTTAAAACTAGCTCTACCGTAACCCGATTTCTCAATAATCCAACATACAACTTTTATAGATAAAAATATAGGATAAAAGAGATCAAAATATAATTTATATGATATTAAACTCATATTTCTACATAATTATATGTATGAGATTTGAGATGGAAAAAGATTGAATTTTTACCGAAATCCTTTGCTAGGAGGGTTGTGGGTGCTTCTCCTTGTCTAAGATCCCAACTTTCTTATTTCTCTTTCTTGTAATATTTTTTTATGGAGTTAAAGGTGTTGGAAATGGTTCTTGAAGGTTAGATGGTAAATGAGGTGCTTTTTGGAGGTTTAATAGAGTTTTGGTGGAGAGATGAGTTAAAGGAGAGACTTTTAGTTGATGTAGATGGATGAAAAGTTGTATAGAAGGATTGGAAGGAGAAGGGATGATGAGGGGTTTCTATTTTTGGAATTTTTGAGGGAGGGGTTGTTTGGCCTAGTGGGAGAAAGAAAATAGGATTTTAGGGTTAGAGTTTTGGGTTATATAGTGGTATATATATATATATATATATGGAAATATATTTGGGTGGCTTTAGGCTAAATTAAGATAGTGTCACGACCCGCACCCACTGTGAAGGTACGAGTACGTAACAACGCCCAGCCTACGCCGCAGTGTCGGCGATAGAACGCTGTCCTAGGTCAATCATCTAACAATATAAGGGTACCTGTACAGTATATACACTCCGAATGGAGGTGACATAGCAATACAGTCGCAATAACATCTAAGGTAGAATACAATAAAAAGATAGAGAGATAAGGAACAAATGAATCCACAGAGATACAACAAATAGAAATCCAAGTGTCTATTATAACATCTCCACAACATCCAGATAAAACAACTCCCAGTATATACAATAATGTATCATTGAGAAAGACGAGGTAAAATCTAAGCTAGCAGTCTAAACCACTGGTGGCAGATCCTCTACTGCAAGTGGGTCCAAGTCACAAGTGTTGTCTAAAGCTGCACCATAAGGGTAGACACCATAGCCTCATCATTCTCTGTAAAAATTTTAACAGGTCCAGTCAGGACAGGAGCGAGCACAATACATCTCAACAGATCATAGCAGGTTAGAAAATATAATCATGCAGTAGAGTAAGATACAGAAAACTGAAAGAAAGTACAGAATGTAAACAGAGAGAGAACTGTAATAGAAATATATCCTATAAATAGAGAACTAACAGTGGCTAGTGAGTCAGATTACAATATAGACATGTAAATGGCATAGAAGATTCTGGGAACTATACTATGGAGTGATTCTGGGAACTACACTACTTGGATATTATTCACATGTCTACTTCTACTCCCTCGTACCCCAATCAATACACAAGGATCCAGCCAGGTTATGTTACGATCCATGCAATGGCCCACAAGGGGTGATACATGGTAGGCCCATAAATGGGTAATTCTGGGAATGCCCATAAATGGGTGATTCAAGGAAGACTCTGTGATCATGAGAGTACATGTCACAAGTGATCAATGAACCATGAAGCATAGTGATACACAATGTTAGTGAAATGCATAGAACATGTAGTATCCGATGCTCCCTGAGAGAATAATATCTCAAGAAAGGATCCATATAGTACTAATCCGTATTGCCAACGTGACAGCATCAACTAAAGTAATCTAAAGCAGGAGAATAATTCAAAACAGGATATGAAATGATCAGAGAATGTACTCGCCTGATGTCTGAATGTCCAAAGTAAATATACTATCCAAGGAGAGGTGTCTGGCTCCTAATCAGAACAGCACAAGTCACAACAAGTCTAAAATGATAACAAGATGCAATTCAATGCATTCTAAATGAATATAGGTAAATCTAGGCCAAAGTCAACTCTTGGTCAACTCTGGTCAACCCTAGAAGTCAAACTAGGTCAACTATGGTCAAACTAGGTCTAACAAGTCCATACTCGGTCAATCTAGTCTATACTAATCTATCTAGGTCTACCAAGGCTATACAAGCCTAGACCAAGCCATCACACACATTTACATATAGGCTATACCATTACACTATCTACATTCATATGTCAATTATACATATATATAGGGTGAGTGAATTGTAGAGTATAGTGTACATGCATCCTACAATTGTGTCAAGCATATATATAGTGTAGTGAGATAGGGTGCCAATGTGAGCATATAATATGTTCAGTATCAAACTAGAGTGTGATATGGTGTCATATATGTACATAGTGTATAGGTGAATTAGAGTGTCAAGGGTTAATAGAGGGTTAAGGTCAATGAGTGTATATGTGTCAAACATATATATATAAGTGTGTGTCTCATGTAAGGGTTAAGTGTCACAGGTTTAGGGGTTCAAGTGAGGGGGCTATGTGTGTGTGTATGGAGCATACAATTATGTTAATAGTGTTCTGTCATGGTGTCAAGAGTGTACTGTGTGTGTTAACATGTGAATGTGTCAATACATTATGAAAAAGGGTGTGTGTGGCATGTAGAGTGAAGGGTGTAATGTGAAACTTCAGATTTCCATTCTCAGGTCTAACAGCATATAAACAAACCCCAACTTCCAGTTTTGTATTTTAAGCCAAGCTCGGATTTTCTCTCAAACCCTCAACTCAACAAAACACATAAACTGGAACATTCAGTTCATACATTCTCATAAATTCGAAAACCATACAAAACCAAACTCGATTTTATTTCATGTTGAAAACCCAAACATCTACATTCAGTGAGTAAATAGTCATCAAAACAATGTGTTATCATCCAACATACATGTGAACTTATATGAAATTATCTGAAAATATAGGTAATCATCTTAACATCTGTGAAACCACCTCAACTATATGAATTCCTCTGATCATTCAAAAACCTTTATATCAAACCTACTGGGCTAATTAAAACCCGAACATCTCAGAAAAACTAATAGGATTCAATCCCTAAATTCTCAACTCATTCTCAGTTTTAAAGGGGCAGGGCTTAGCCCTCATGGTCTCAACAATGAGTTAAGAATTGAATGGTAAAATAGAAAGGCTGTGTGTGTGATATATGGCAGCTTGTGTGTGTGTACATGAATATGAATCAATGAAATGTGTATATAGGTGACAGCCAATGTGTCTCAGGAGATGTGAATTCAGTCTTGTGTGTGCATATCACAGTGTTCTCAGACTTGGATATCAGGACTTACCCTCTGTTCTCAGTAAAGAAAGGGATCCCAGTTGTGTGTGTGTAGGGACTTAGGCTATAGGTTTGTCCCAGGTTCAAAATATTCTCAGGAAACATTGGGAATGTGTCAAAGTGATTCACATATATGTGTGTAACATATAAAGTGTGTACATGGATGTAGAGTGTCAGTTTGTGTATGTGTATGTGGGTAAACATTTAGGTCTCAGGTTTCAGTATTCAATCATCTAAGATTGAAACCTATACAACACAATTTGTCAACAAAACCCAAATCAATACACAACTAAAATAACCCTGAAATTGAAAAGGGAGGAGAATGTGAACCAGTGCTACATGTGTGTTATAGTGTGTCAAGTGTCATAGAGTGTCCATATACATTTCTCTCATATGTGAGTGAGGGTGTGCTCAGTTCAATGTGACAGTGAATCAAGAAATGAGAAGGGTGTCTCAGATTTCAGTTTTCAGCTCAAGTGTGTTCAGTTCAGTTTTTACTTAGTGACAGTGTAGATGGAAGCAGTGGG
Source organism: Iris pallida (assembly GCA_029216955.1). NCBI lineage: Eukaryota > Viridiplantae > Streptophyta > Magnoliopsida > Asparagales > Iridaceae > Iris > Iris pallida. Next base: position 3,914,338 of record JANAVB010026997.1, read on the forward strand.
GGCATCTCAGTTCATGTGGGGACTTGTATTATGAAGAGAAAATAGTGTAACCCATTCTCAGGTTCAGGAATCGAAGATATCAGAGAATAGGGAAATTGAACCAATTTATGATGCAGATTTCGAAATCAATCTAAGGAAATAAACTTGCATCAAATAGGAATACATACCAGTCATGTAGGCATACATCCCAGATATGTATACATGCATAAACATAAAAATTAGCATCTCAATCTCAGGTTTAATATGGTTCTCGGGTTCAGCATCTCAGTTTAAAGGAACTCAGGGTTTTGAATGATCTCAGTCCTGCATACCTACACACAGACATGTGTACCTATCCTATACATCTAATTTAACATTCAATTAAGCATTAAAAACAAATAACTCAGTTATCATTTCAAAAAAAACCCATTTCAATACACAAACTGGAATGAACTGATACGTGAATAATTGAATTCGAAAACCAAAATTTACCTATGAAATCCACAATCAGGTATTTAGACATGTTCCCCCATATGTGCACATGTTCCAAGAGTGTACTCATGTCCAGACATTGGACACGAAGTGTCCAAATCGTGCAAAACAGGTTGTGTCAGACTGTGTGCACAGGCGGGCTCGTGCAGCCGTGTCAAGCTCTTGTGGACACGATTCAATACACTAGACACCTCGTGCACGTGTTTATGTGTTCGTCAGGACTAGGAGAGTGTGTCCTACATCCTGTACAGTGTCCACGTGGATCGTGTCGCGTGCACGAGACGCGTATCTGACGCGATTCTCGTGCGCGCTCGTGTCAGGCTACGACCAGTGCAAGTCAATTTTCTTCGTGCACACTAAACGAGAACCCATGAAACTTTGTAGGTGTCGTGTCAGTCACTAGGAGAATGTGTCCACCAAATTTCGTGACCTGAGTCGCTGTGTCGTGTCCGCTAGGACACCCGAGCAGCAGGGCAGCGCACCGGGGCCTCGTGCGTGCGTGCGTGTCTAAATTTGGACACGAAACTTGTCCATAAATGTGCTCAGTAGGACACGAATTTAAAGAACACATATAGGGCTACAAATCCATGAAATTAGTTTTCGAAATTACAATGTTTTAATCCATTCAAGCAATTCATCAAACACATAGCAATACTCTATGACACGTGTCCGATACGGACACCAAATGGACACGAAATTCACCCAAATTCTAGGGACAGCTAGGGGACTCCTAGATCTAGCCCTAAATACAAAAAAAACAGAAATTTAGATCAATTTGTGGAGTTTTACCTATAGCTACAAAAAGCATAAAAAAGCTCCAAATGGGAGATGTTCTTCTTGATGGCCAATTACTCCAAATGAACCCAAAACTGAGATTAACCTCCAAAAATATTAAACATACAGAAATTATAACCTAATGCAAAAGACTACGATTAAAAAGGAATTAAAATTGATTTTCTATGAATTTCTAAAGATGGGATTTACCTCTTTTTCTAAACTTGCTATTTCCTAAATGAGGCTAACCTAATGGAAAAGAGTATAAATAGGGGGATGAACCCTAGGTGGCTGGCCATAAATGCTAGGGTTAGGGTTTTGGGATTTGATCAAGGGCTCTCAATCCATCTAGTTAAATCAATGGTCCACAAGCCTAGGTTTTCATTCTAGTCAAGTTGCAACCTAGTTGTTCTATCTAATCATGACTTAACCAAGACTAAACAATCCTAACTAACACTAACCATGGTTAGCTAAGTCTAGCTATGACTAATCTAGGTTAGGGCTAAACACACTACAAGGCAATGAATTAAATAATATTTAAATCACACCATTCTCAATAATCATTTTAAATTCCAAATAATATATATTAAATTCAAATAATTCAAAAATGGCAAAAATACTCTCAAACTAAAAATGATAAATGAAATACCCTAATCACATGGCTAGACTCTAGGTCACTATCTCTAGGGTTACACTAGCAAAACATCAAATCACTAGTCATAATTTTAAATAGTTTAAAAATGATTAAAAATTACCAAAAATCATAATATAAAATAAATATCTATAAATAATAATTATAATTACAAAATTTCAAAATTATCCTCATCTGGAAAACTGGGTGTTACAATTCTACCCATCTTATAAAAATTTCGTCCTCGAAATTAAGATGATCGCATCCCCTTCTAGGTCAAACATAGTCAAGGGTCAATCACTAGTCAATTTTCTCAACATCCTAGTACTTGGTCATCAGCTGGTCAACTTCTTAGGATTTTACCTATGCTAGCTACCTAAGTGTTGGCAACCAGAATTTAGCAAAAAGAGAAACTCTATAATAGGCTAGCTCTTAACTTCTCAATCCTATCAAGTCACCCATAACTAAATACCTACAAGCTAAGCACACCAATCCCAAATACCACATATATATTCTCAAGAACAACAACCCATCACATATATCCTAAGTATATCATCTATATATATATGACTGATCAACCAAGGGTTAAAGTAGACTAAACTTATAAGGGACTGAAACAAAAGCTCAGGAATTAGGCTAAGGATGAATGGCCTGAATCATCAATATAGGCAAAAAGGGAATGATGCTAAGGAGACTGAAATTTATAAGCTAAAGGACAGGACATTTGGGTCCACTTGTATAGTAAAAGTGAGAGGAACCTTCATGGTGACTGAAACATGCCTCTAGATCAACCTGGGCCCTCCTCTATATCTGGTTGAACTAACTACATGCAGGACAGTGGTCTGAAGAAGTAAACCAAACTGGTGTACTACCAATCAAAATACATTACATATATATACAACTATATATATTAACCCTCATCACTTCAACTCTACTCAGGGTCTAATAACACACACTCCCTACCACATGCCTATCACTCCAATGAAGGGGTCAGATACTGTAAGGTGTACTTGGACAGAACAGTGAACTGTCCCAAGGGGTGAGTACAGACTTCTAGTATGCATGATACTAACTCTCCAGATATACAAAATATGGTAAGGGGTTGATGGTTATATTGGTGAGTCAATAATTGGGGTCTGAACTATGGTCTGGTGGAACCTATGATGCAACATGGTAGATAATGAAGGCTGAGTGCAGTGAACAACTTGTACAAGTCTGAACCAAGGGGACAGGGTATCTAGTGAAGGGTCTGCACACTGTCTATAAAGGTTGATCAAACATGACTGAACTCAACACAAAGAGAACTTAACTAAAAATAGAAACTGGACCAATATAGGCTAAATAACTTGTTAATAATCCTATACCACAATGACCTATAGGTACCAACCAACCCATATCCCATATGCCAATATCATCTGCAACCTATCTATATAAATAGACCTCTCAGTCTAGGTGAACTACCACTATATTCAAGGACAGGCTCTGGTCATGGGTGTCTCACTGGAAAAGGTAAGGAAAGTAATAACAATCATGAAGGCTGTAAGGCATACTAACATCCTATATGTAAACTGGTTGGTATTATAAATAACATGGAAATCACCTACACTGGGTTACTATTCTAATACCAATGATAACTATCATCCCCAGGGTACAGGCACTCTATAAGTCATCACCTTATTACATTATGAAAGAACTACATATGAATAAGCTCTACAAAACTAAATATCTATACTCCTAAGTTATTTATAACAACAGAAGGATATGAAGTTTAAAACCTTCTCAAGATACAATCTGTTAATCATATGCGTGTGTCCAAAATCATGTTGTCCAGAGTCTTCATTATGCTAGTGAGCAAGGCTACGATAATCACAGAGTCCTTAACTAAGGTACGTACCTCTAGGTTCATGGTATTTAAAATTTTTGCATTGTCGCATGCGACGGCAAAAATCTTAAATTCCCACACCCGAAAATTACATCCAAAATCTGACTATATATCCTCACTATGCCAGCTAACACGACTATCGAAGATTCTAGATCCCATAATTGAGGTGACTTAGACCATATGATTGATTTTTTTTGAAAAAAAAACTAACATAACAAAAGAACAACATAACAAATTGATCAGTCAACAAGGAACAGATGGAATCGAATCTCAAGATAGTTATAAGAGGCATTTGTGGAAATAGAATCGAGAAGATCAAAATCCTGCAGCAAGATCTCCAATGGTTTGTGCATCCTTGACTGTCCTGGCAAAAGCTCGCCCTTGCTGGATTCCCCTGGTCTACTGCTGATGCTGCATGAACCGCTGCTGCTGAGAGAAATCGGAAATGACGGGAAAAAGTCTCTGTACAGACAGAGGTGCATCTCCAATGTAGCAGAAATGCCAACCTGAGTCGGCATAACAGGAGCTACGGTCTCGAGGCCCTGATGAACAAGACGAGAGGTGGCCAGCCTCTCGATAGTATCCCCCGAACCGGAGCGATGAGATCGCGTCTCCATAACCATCATGAAGACAGATCAAAACAAGAAGCAATTTCTGAGAATGAAGCAAAAATTCAAAGGAGGACAGTTTATACTCAAGGGAAGACAATAAACAGCAAATTTAGATAAAATAAATCTGATTAAGAGTTTTTTCTAGTATGATTGAGTACCCTCAAAAATATCCTAATCCTACTGCAGGCTGTAGTGATACTCTAGTTCGAATACCACTACATAAACTCGACCTGCATGGGACACCATTAAAAACGTGCTGTCACTACCACTTTTCTAGCTTGAGGGTATTTTGGTCATTTTCAAAATTTTGGAATTTAATTTGGAATTATTATTATTTATAATTAATGTGATTTTTAAGTGATTTTAGTATAATTGATTTTGGTGTTCTAGTGGACTTTGACTTATGTTGACTTTGGAGACTAACCTAGTGGCTAACCTAAGTCATGACTAAGTGATTAGGATATGGAAACCTAGGTTGACTTAAGTTAGTGAGGATTAACTCATTGGAATTAGTTTGGGGAAATTAGGAGCTAGATTGATTAATGAATGGCTTGTGAAATCACAAGTCATTTTATGACTTAAGGGCTTAATGGCCCATAGGCCCACACCTCTTGAACTAAACCCTAACCCTAAAAATCTGGCTGGCCAACTAGTGTCCCCCCTATTTATAGCACCTTGAAATTAGGGCTTGCCTCTTTAGGAATCATTGTCATTTGGAAGAGGTGAGTCTCCATCTTTGTAAATTCTTAGAAAATCCATTTTAACTCCAAATTCCTCCAAACCAATTGCAATAGGACCTAATATTAGTCTACTTGCTGTTGGTGTTGAGTATTTTCAGGAAGGACACAATTTGAGAGAGTTTGGTGGCTTGAGGAACTCTTTCCATTTGGGGATTTTAATCCTTTGTTCATCAATAGGTATAATCCTTTCTACTCCATATAATTTTTGTTAAATTTCATTTCTAGGATGTCCTAACCCTAACCTAACAATAGGATAGGCTAACCCTAGAATTTGAACCCTTTTCGTGTCCGTATCGAACACGTATCAACGTGTATAGGAACGTGTTCGACGAAATGCCTCAAAGGGCATTTCGTTTGATTTTGTGATTTGTGTTTGAATAGAAAAATAAATATTCACCTCGCTTATGCATTCCTTGGGCACTGAGCATGATTTTGTGTCGGGTTGAGTCGACACGAGCGCGTGGACACGCGGTCGCGCGCGTGCGCGCGCTGTCAGGATTTTCCCCTGCTACTCGTGTACGTTTTCTCAGTGCACACAATGTTTGAGCCCAGGAAATTAGACACGTGTGTCGTCCTCATGACTGACACGAGAACCCCAGGCTGACACGAACTCTCGTGTCGTGTCGGACATGCTTTGGCCTGTGCACGTGTCGTGCACTGTGTATACCAGTGTTTAGAGTTTGTGTTCTATGTTTTAATTGATTTTAATGCTTGTAAATTATGTTTTAACTTACTAAATAGATCCTAAATATAATGTATATTATGTGTTAGATTCAGTTTCCATATTAGTTTAGGTTTTGTTTAGAATTGTGGTTCGATTGAGGGTTGGAACATCATTTTCTGATACTTCCTGATACTGTTATTTTCAGTAATTTTTTCCCAAACTTTTAAGCCTGTTCATTATTGATATTTCACTGTAAACTACCCTCACACATTTGTTGGTTCATATTATGGAAGTATTGAATTCAAATATAGGCTTTTGGATTGGGAAGGGGATATTAGTATGTGGATTCATTTTCGAATTGTTGAACTGGGATTGTGTTCCCAGTTATGAACCTGAGATTCCAGTTTTCCCTATTTTTGAACTGTTGTTAACTGCTAAGAAACCTGAGAGTGGGATTGATGAGTGTGTGGTTTCAAACATGTGCATACCTGAGTTTCATGGTTTAGCACTGTTTCTCTCTTCCAGTTTCTATAAAACCTGTTTTCCTTTAATAGAATTTAGACTTTGATTGTGTTTACTGTTAGCTAGGTCCTTTCCTGAGTTTATGATTTGAATTCCCATTTTCTTAAAACTGTGAACTGATTTATTGAATGTTCATTTCTTCCAAAAACCTGAGATGTGTTAATTCACTGCTAGATGGAAATAAGTTATTGGAACTGTTGATTAATGAATTAGTTCTGAGATTCTAAAACCTGGGAATGAGTGTATGCATCCCTGTTTTCCTATTTTTCAGTGTACCCTTCAACTGTTATTTTCCAGGATTTCCATGTACATTGTTGAACTGTTTTGCCTTTCCTTTTCAGTTTTTGTGTGGGATGTTCCTATCTAAACTGAATTGTACATTCATGTATTTACTGTTCTAATGGTCACACTATTTCTTAACCTGCTGAATACACAAGTCACACACCACAGTTGCTTCACTGTTTCTTAATTTCTCTCACACACACATGCCTATGTCTATGACACCACACACATTGAATACTCATGTGTTTTTCCCCCTTCACTCCCTTCCTATGTATATATATATGCATTGTGATATATATATATATATATATATATATATATATATATATATATATATATATATATATATATATATATATATATATAAGTTTCCTATATATGAGTACATGTGTTTTTATATATATATTAGATATATATGGTGTATGGTGATATATATGATATAATGTATTATATATCATGATATAGGGTATGGGTGAAATTGTATAGTGGCTATAGGTTATATATATTCTTAATAGATTATATTAATATAGTATTTTTTGTAGTATTAGATATAGTCAATGTCATGTGATTATGGTATGGTTAGGCATGGTATGCCTAGTTGGAATCTAGATAGACTGTTTAGGCTTGTTAGAACCTAGAATGACTTGATAAACCTAGATTAGACTAGTTTGACTTAGGTTTGACTTGGTTGACCTAGTTTGACTTCTAGGGTTTACCAGAGTTGACCAAGAGTTGACTTTAGTCCAGATTGACCTAGATTCATATAGAACGCATTGTAGTGCATTCAATTACTATTCTGGACTTGTTGTGACTTGTACTGTTCTAAATAGGAGCCAGACACCACTCCTCGGATAGTACTTTCATCTCGAACTTTCAGTTAGCAGGCGAGTACATTCTCTGATCTTTTCATACCTGTCTGGACTATATTCTTGCTCTAGATTACTCTACATGATGCTGACACATATCTTCACGGATTAGTACTATATGGATCCTTTCCTGAGATGTTATCCCTCTACGGGTGCATCGGGTATTTTATGTGCATGTACTTTATCATGTGCATCAGGTACTCTTTGTACTCGTACTAGTTCATGTTTTTATATGTTCTCATGTGCTTTCATGTGCTTATCATGTGCCCCATGTACTACTCATTACATGAGTTCACGTATCTTAGTTGTATTCATGTGCTTATAACGTAACTTGAATGGATCCTTGTGTATTGATTAGGGCGGGGTGAGTAGAATTGGTTATGTGGACACTATCCCCAGTAGCTGTATTCTTGTGCCTCCTTATTTGTATTCATGTGCCCCTAAGCCGTTTACATAACCATATTGTACTCTAAATCACTTAGCCACTTACAGTCTCTACTATCATGTATTTACTTTCAGTTACAAAATATCTCCTGTTTACTTGTACTTTCATTCAGCACTTCCTGTATTTTACTCTATTGCATGATTTATACTCCTAACCTGCTATGAACTGTATAAGAGATATGTGCTCGTTCCCGTCCTGACTGGACCTGTTGAAATATTACAGAGGACGAGGCTGAGGCGTTCTGCCCTACTTACTACGGTGCCACACTAGATGAGTGCCTGGACTTGGACCAGCAGCAGGATCCATTAGCAGTAGACAACACTCCATTAGTTAGGATTGTCTTACTTTTCTGGATCATTGTATTAGATTTTGAGACATTCTGAGATATGTATTTATTTATTTGACACTTAGAATTCTGGAATTGTATCTCTGTGATGTTTCTTTCCTGGATATTATCATCTATTATCATTCTATCTTTCTTGTTCTACCTTAGCTGTGATTGAGTTATATTTCTGTTATAACTGTTATTACCTTCAACTGTTAGATGTTGTGACCTAGGACAGCGTTCTACCGCCGACACTACGACGTAGGCTGGACGTACCCACGTCTCGTGCCCTTACTCTAGGGTGCGGGTCGTGACACATTTTTAGTGGTGGCCCATGCAGGTCTAGGTTGGAAATGTAGTGGTATTCGAACTTGAATATCGCTGCAGCCTGCAGTAGGAATTAGCATATTTTTTTGAAGGTACTCAATCATACTAGAAAAACTCCTTATCAGATTCCGAATATCTATTTTGCTGTTTATTGTCTTCCTTAGAAATTTAAACTGTCCTCCTTTGATTTTTTGATTCATTCTCAGTAATTGTTTCTTGTTTGATCTATGTCTCCAGGATGGTTGAGACGCGATCGCATCGCCCCGTGACGGGAGATGCTGGAGAGGGGTCTGCCACCTCTCGTGTCCAGCAGCCAGCTCCCGGTGCCACAAGGCCAGTGCAGCCCTCAGGAGTCGGTGTCTCTGCGACTTTTGGAGGAGCACCTCCAGCAGCCAGGAGGCAGAGCCCAGTGATTCCTGAGATCCTTCCACTGTAGCAGCCTTCGCCTGTGGGGATGGTAGATGTTGTATATCTCTTCTCCTTCGTGGAGAGGATTCTTGAGTCCCACCAACAGCAGCAGACGAGGCAGATTACAGATTTCAGGCAGGGGATCGATGAGGCATACCAGCTGGTACGTACTACAGTCGAGATGATCACAGCTCAGAGGACCCAGCTGCAGCCCCGTCGGAGGGAAAAGGACATTCAGGACTTCCAGAAGATGCATCCTCGGGAGTTCTTCGGCACAGAGGGCATCCATGTTGCAGACGACTGGATAGAGCATATTGAGGAGATATTTCGACTGGCGGAGATACCAGTTCGACTCCAGATCGAGGCGGCAGGCAGTCAGATGCAGGACTTAGCCCGTGCGTGGTATCAGACGGATCCCAGGGTGGGAGTTGAGGGCCAGACTTGGGCCCAATTCAAGGAACTGTTTAAAGAGCAGTTCTTTCCTGATGTGGCCTTGGGAGGTATCGAGGCACAGTTCGAGGCTCTGGTTCAGGGGAACCAGACAGTAGCTGAGTATGTCGGGGAGTTCTGCAGATTGGCCAGGTTCATTGTTGATTTGTCTGAGAAGACGAAGGCGAAAAAGTTTTGCCGGGGTTTGATTAGAGAGGTTCGGTCGCTGACTAAGAGCGACCGGAACACTACTTATGCTGAAATATTTTCTGGGGCTATGGCAGCGGAAGACGACCTAGGGCTGAAACAGAAGAGGGGTCGTGACTTCCAGGGTGGCAGCAGCAGTCAGGGGCAGGCCAAGAGGCCTCACTTTCAGCAGTAGCAGCAGAGGCCAGCTCAGCAGTTTTAGCAGCAGGGTCGTACATCCTTTCAGCAGCAGCACCAGCAGCAGAGAGGGCAGCAGGCACCTCGTCAGGTAGTCATTTGTGCCTTCTGTAAGAAGTCGGGGCACATGATCTATGAGTGCAGGAAGAAGCTAGGCAAGTGCCTACTTTGTGGTGCGGGAGATCACCAATTGAGGGACTGCCCAGGGGCTTTTGGGCGAGGACAGCCGGGAGGTGGAGCCAAGGCTCCAGCAGGCCAGCAGAGGGGACCAGCCCTACAGACCCAGCAGTAGAGATTCCAGCAGCACCAGCAGCAGGCACGAGGTGGACAGCAGGGGCGAGCTTTCGCCATGGCAGCTGAGGATGCCGAGGCCATCGGAGAGCTGATAGCAGGTTCGGTTCTCCTAGATTCCCTTCCAGCATTTGCACTCTTTAATTTCGGGGCTTCCCACAGCTTTATGTCAGTATCGTATGCTATTAGACACAGTCTGGTTTCTGAACCATTGCCTAGGACCTGCAAGATCACGACCGGGGGTGGGGTCATCCTCGTGAGTGATGTTTGCAGAGGGCGAAGTGTCATATTGGGAGGCCGAGAGTTGGGGGTGAGTCTACTAGTCATGCCATTACCGAACTACGACATTGTATTAGGTATGGACTGGCTGAGTAGACACCACGCCCGCATTGATTCCCATGGAGGTAGAGTTTTGTTCGGGGCGCCAGGAGAGCCAGAGTTTGAGTACACCCGGCGGCAGGCAGAGCAGGACGACGGAGTCTTTTGTGGAGCTTCAGTTGAGGAGCAGGTGGCTCCGCATCCCTTGATCGTAGAGTTTATGGACGTATTTCCAGAGGAGTTGCCAGTGCTTCCACCAGACAGAGATGTAGAGTTCTCGATAGACTTGGTTCCCGGCGCGGAACCGATCTCCCAGCATGTCTATCGAGTGAACAACAGTGAGCTGGTGGAGCTGAAGAAGCAGGTGGATGAGCTGCAGGACAAGGGCTTCAACCGTTCAAGTTCTTCACCTTGGGGTGCACCGGTACTTTTTGTACCCAAGAAGGATGGGTCGGTACGGATGTGTATCGACTACAAGGCACTTAACAACCTGACGATCAAGAACAGATACCCACTGCCGCGGATCGATGATCTGTTTGATCAGTTGAGCGGAGCTCGGGTGTTCTCCAAGATTGATTTGAGGTCAGGTTATCACCAGGTGAAGGTGAAGAGGGAGGATATCTCCAAGACCGCTTTCAGGACGCGGTACGGGCAGTTTGAGTTTTTGGTTATGCCGTTTGGGCTAACCAATGCACCAGCAGTGTTTATGAATCTAATGAACAAGGTGTTCCACCAATACTTGGACAAGTTCGTGGTAGTGTTCATTGATGATATCTTGGTATATTCCAAGACAGAGGAGGAGCACGAAGAGCATCTGCGGATAGTGCTAGAGACTCTCAGGAGGGAGCAGCTTTATGGAAAACTCTCCAAGTGTGAGTTTTTCTTGGACCGGGTGGACTTCTTAGGGCATGTGGTGACTGGAGATGGTATCTCAGTTGACCCCAAGAAGATTGTAGCAGTTGAGGCTTGGACAGCGCCGACTTCAGTGGCAGAGATCAGGAGTTTCCTAGGGCTGGCAGGATATTATAGGAGATTCGTGCAGGATTTCTCTCGGGTTGCAGAGCCGTTGACACGGTTGACCCAGAAGGATACTGAGTTTGTTTGGTCAGAGGAGTGTCAGGCAGCTTTTGATGAGTTGAAGAAGCGGCTTACGACAGCTCCGATTTTGACATTGCCTTCAGGATCAGGTGGATTCACTATTTATAGTGATGCTTCAGGGAAGGGGCTGGGTTGCGTCTTGCAGCAGCATGGGAAGGTGATTGCCTATGCTTCTAGGCAATTACGTCTCCATGAGAAGAACTACCCTACCCATGACCTGGAGCTGGCGGCAGTGATTTTTGCTTTGAAGTTGTGGAAGCACTATCTATATGACGAGAGGGTGGAGATTTTCACAGATCATAAGAGCTTGAAGTATGTGTTTACACAGAAGGAGCTCAACATGAGACAGCACAGGTGGCTTGAGTTGATGAAGGACTTTGACATCGTACTTCAGTATCACCCGGGGAAGGCCAACATGGTTGCCGATGCCTTGAGTAGGTATCCGACAGCCATGTGTTTGACTATGGATCGGCACCTGCTTGCAGACTTGGAGAGTCTTGGGATAGAGGTGATTGTGCCCGGAGTGCAGATGCAGTTATGGGGCCTTCAGATACAGTCGGACTTGATGGACAGGATCAAGGCGACACAGTTCGAGGATGTGGCTCTGCGGTGTATCCGAGAGCAGATCAGTGCAGGAGTGGAGGATAGTGAGTTTTCACTTGCAGAGGATGGTGTCCTGAGGCACGGTTCCCGGTTATGTATGCCCAGCGGGGAGCTCAGAGAGCAGATCATGCAGGAGGCTCACAGATCGCAGTACTCTATACATCCTGGTGCCAACAAGATGTACAGGGATCTACGAGAGCATGTCTGGTGGTACGGAATAAAGAGGGAGGTGTCCCACTTAGTAGCTAGATGCTTGATCTGTCAGCAGGTCAAGGTAGAGAGGCAGAGGCCCAGAGGATTGTTGCAGCCGTTGCCCATTCCAGAGTGGAAGTGGGAACATATTACCATGGACTTTGTATCGGGGTTGCCGCGTACACCAGAAGGGAAAGACGCGATTTGGGTCATCGTTGACAGGTTGACCAAATCGTCCCACTTCTTGCCATTCAATGTGGGTACGTCTACAGAGAGGCTTGCGGAGTTGTATATGAGACAGATAGTCAGGATTCACGGAGTTCCCGTCAGCATAGTCTCAGATCGGGATAGTCGCTTTACTTCCTATTTCTGGAGGAGTCTGCAGACTAGCTTGGGCACTCAGCTCAAGTTTAGTACTGCATACCACCCCCAGACGGACGGACAGTCAGAGAGGACTATTCAGACACTTGAGGATATGCTGCGGACGTGCATCCTGGATTTTGGAGGTTCCTGGAAGGATCACCTATATTTGGTGGAGTTTGCTTACAATAACAGTTTTCAGGCCAGCATTGAGATGTCACCATTTGAGGCTCTGTACGGGCGTAGGTGTCGTACACCCTTATCTTGGGATGATGTTGGAGAGCGAGCATTACTGGGACCAAAAATGGTTGTTGACTCAGCCGAGAAGGTGAAGCTCATCAGGGACAGACTTCGCATGGCGCAGGACAGACATCGGCACTTGGCCGATAGCCACCGGAGGCCGCTGGAGTTTGAGGTACAGATTTAGAGATAGGATTAGAAGTAGGTTGTATTTTGTTTTGTTTTGTTTGATTGATCGTGTTTGATTTTTAGTAACTTGAGACCTTGCTTGTGATTAGGTTGGAGACATAGTTTTCCTGCGGATATCTCCGACTCGTAGTACGATACGTTTTAGTGGAGGTGGGAAGCTTAGCCCGTGCTTCATCGGCCCTTTCGTTATCAGCGGGAGAGTCGGTGACGTGGCATACAGGCTAGACTTGCCACCTGTACTAGTGGGAGTTCACAACGTATTCTACGTATCACAGTTGAGACGGTACATGGCTGACCCTAGCCATGTGCTCGATCACTCGTAAATAGAGGTTGGACCTACTCTCAGTTATCCAGAGCAGCCTGTGGAGGTTCTGGATCGCCGGAAGAAGGTATTGAGGAACCAGGTGATACCCTTGGTACGCGTTGCTTGGAGGCATTATTCTCTAGGAGAGTCTACCTGGGAGCGGGAGGATGAGATGTGCGAGCGGTACCCCTATCTTTTTGGACCTTGAGGTATACTTTTCTATCCTTCTTAGCAGTTAGTTTCGCCTTTAATTTCGAGGACAAAATTATTTTAAGGGGGGTAGATTTGTCACTATCACTTTTCTAGCTTGAGGATATTTTGGTCATTTTCAAATTTTTGGAATTTAATTTGGAATTATTATTATTATTTATAATTAATGTGATTTTTAAGTGATTTTAGTATAATTGATTTTGGTGTTCTAGTGGACTTTGACTTATGTTGAATTTGGAGACTAACCTAGTGGCAAACCTAAGTCATGACTAAGTGATTAGGATATGAAAACCTAGGTTGACTTAAGTTAGTGAGGATTGACTCATTGGAATTAGTTTGGGGAAATTAGGAGCTAGATTGATTAATGAATGGCTTGTGAAATCATAAGCCATTTTATGACTTAAAGGCTTAATGGCCCATAGGCCCACACCTCTTGAACCAAACCCTAACCCTAAAAATCTGGCCGGCCAACTAGTGTCCCCCCTATTTATAGCACCTTAAAATTAGGGCTTGCCTCTTTAGAAATCATTGCCATTTGGAAGAGGTGAGTCTCCATCTTTGTAAATTCTTAGAAAATCCATTTTAACTCCAAATTCCTCCAAACTAATTGCAATAGGACCTAATATTAGTCTACTTGCTGTTGGTGTTGAGTATTTTCAGGAAGGACACAATTTGAGGGAGTTTGGTGGCTTGAGGAACTCTTTCCATTTGGGGATTTTAACCCTTTGTTCATCAATAGGTATAATCCTTTCTACTCCATATAATTTCTGTTAAATTTCATTTCTAGGATGTCCTAACCCTAACCTAACAGTAGGATAGGCTAACCCTAGAATTTGAACCCTTTTCGTGTTCGTATCGGACACGTATCAACGTGTATAGGAACGTGTTCGACGAAATACCTCAAAGGGCATTTCGTTTGATTTTGTGATTTGTGTTTGAATAGAAAAATCAATATTCACCTCGCTTATGCATTCCTTGGTCACTGAGCACGATTTCGTGTCGGGTTGAGTCGACACGGGCGCGTGGACACGCGGTCGCGCGCGTGCGCGCTCTGGCAGGATTTTCCCCTGCTGTTCGTTTGCGTTTTCTCAGTGCACACAGTGTTTGAGCCCACGAAATTGGACACGTGTGTCGTCCTCATGACTGACACGAGAACCCAAGGCTGACACGAACTCTCGTGTCGTGTCGGACACGCTTTGGCCTGTGCACGTGTCGTACACTGTGTATACCAGTGTTTAGAGTTTTTGTTCTGTGTTTTAATTGATTTTAATGCTTGTAAATTATGTTTTAACTTACTAAATATATCCTAAATATAATGTATATTATGTGTTAGATTCAGTTTCCATATTAGTTTAGGTTTTGTTTAGAATTGTGGTTCGATTGAGGGTTGGAACATCATTTTCTGATACTTCCTGATACTGTTATTTTTAGTAATTTTTTCCCAAACTTTTAAGCCTGTTCATTGTTGATATTTCACTGTAAACTACCCTCACACATTTATTGGTTCATATTATGGAAGTATTGAATTCAAATATAGGCTTTTGGATTGGGAAGGGGATATTAGTATGTGGATTCATTTTCGAATTGTTGAACTGGGATTGTGTTCCCAGTTATGAACCTGAGATTCTAGTTTTCCCTATTTTTGAACTGTTGTTAACTGCTAAGAAACCTGAGAGTGGGATTGATGAGTGTGTGGTTTCAAATATGTGCATACCTGAGTTTCATGGTTTAGCACTGTTTCACTCTTCCAGTTTCTATAAAACCTGTTTTCCTTTAATGGAATTTAGACTTTGATGTGTTCACTGTTAGCTAGGTCCTTTCCTGAGTTTATGATTTGAATTACCATTTTCTTAAAACTGTGAACTGGTTTATTGAATGTTCATTTCTTCCAAAAACCTGAGATGTGTTAATTCACTGCTAGATGGAAATAAGTTGTTGGAACTATTGATTAATGAATTAGTTCTGAGATTCTAAAACCTGGGAATGAGTGTATGCATCCCTGTTTTCCTATTTTTCAGTGTACCCTTCAACTGTTATTTTCCAGGATTTTCCTGTACATTGTTGAACTGTTTTGCCTTTCCTTTTCAATTTTTGTGTGGGATGTTCCTATCTAAACTGAATTGTACATTCATGTATTCACTGTTCTAATGGTCACACTGTTTCTTAACCTACTGAATACACAAGTCACACACCACAGTTGCTTCACTGTTTCTCAATTTCTCTCACACACACATGCCTATGTCTATGACACCACACACATTGAATACTCATGTGTTTTTCCCCCTTCACTCCCTTCCTATGTATATATATATATATATATATATATATATATATATGCATTATGATATATATATATAAGTTTCCTATATATGAGTATATGTGTTTTATATATATATTAGATATATATGGTGTTTGGTGATATATATGATATAATGTATTATATATCATGATATAGGGTATGGGTGAAATTGTATCGTGGCTATAGGTTATATATATTCTTAATAGATTATATTAATATAGTATTTTGTGTAGTATTAGATATAGTCAATGTCATGTGATTATGGTATGGTTAGGCATGGTATGGTTAGGCATGGTATGCCTAGTTGGAATCTAGATAGACTGTTTAGGCTTGTTAGAACCTAGAATGATTTGCTAAACCTAGATTAGACTAGTTTGACTTAGGTTTGACTTGGTTGACCTAGTTTGACTTCTAGGGTTGACCAGAGTTGACCAAGAGTTGACTTTGGTCCAGATTGACCTAGATTCATGTAGAACGCATTGTAGTGCATTTCATTACTATTCTGGACTTGTTGTGACTTGTACTGTTCTAAATAGGAGCCAGACACCACTCCTCGGACAGTACTTTCATCTCGGACTTTCAGTTAGCAGGCGAGTACATTCTCTGATCTTTTTATACCTGTCTGGACTATATTCTTGCTCTAGATTACTCTACATGATGCTGACACGTATCTTTACGGATTAGTACTATATGGATCCTTTCCTGAGATGTTATCCCTCTACGGGTGCATCGGGTATTTCATGTTCATGTACTTTATCATGTGCATCAGGTACTCCTTGTACTCGTACTAGTTCATATTTTTACATGCTCTCATGTGCTTTCATGTGCTTATCATGTGCCTCATGTACTACTCATTACATGAGTTCACGTATCTTAGTTGTATTCATGTGCTTATAACGTAACTTGAATGGATCCTTGTGTATTGATTGGGGCGGGGTGAGTAGAATTTGTTATGTGGACACTATCCCTAGTAGCTGTATTCATGTGCCTCCTTATTCGTATTCATGTGCCCCTAAGCCGTTTACATAACCATATTGTGCTCTAAATCACTTAGCCACTTACAGTCTCTACTATCATGTATTTACTTTCAGTTACAAAATATCTCCTGTTTACTTGTACTTTCATTCAGCACTTCCTGTATTTTATTCTATTGCATGATTTATACTCCTAACCTGCTATGAACTGTATAAGAGATATGTGCTCGTTCCCGTCCTGACTGGACCTGTTGAAATATTACAGAGGACGAGGCTGAGGCATTCTGCCCTACTTACTACGGTGCCACACTAGATGAGTGCCTGGACTTGGACCAGCAGCAGGATCCATTAGCAGTAGACGACACTCCATTAGTTTAGGATTGTCTTACTTTTCTGGATCATTGTATTAGATTTTGAGACATTCTGAGATATGTATTTATTTATTTGACACTTAGAATTCTGGAATTGTATCTCTGTGATGTTTCTTTCCTGGATATTATCTTCTATTATCATTCTATATTTCTTGTTCTACCTTAGCTATGATTGAGTTATATTTCTGTTATGTCACCCCCATTCGGGGAGTATAACTGTTATTACCTTCAACTGTTAGATGTTGTGACCTAGGACAGCGTTCTACCGCCGACACTGCGACGTAGGCTGGACGTACCCACGTCTCGTGCCCTTACTCTAGGGTGCGGGTCGTGACACGTTTTTAGTGGTGGCCCATGCAGGTCTAGGTTGGAAATGTAGTGGTATTCGAACTTGAATATCGCTGCAGCCTGCAGTAGGAATTAGCATATTTTTTGAAGGTACTCAATCACACTAGGAAAACTCCTTATCAGATTCCGTATATCTATTTTGCTGTTTATTGTCTTCCTTAAAAATTTAAATTGTCCTCCTTTGATTTTTCGATTCATTCTCAGTAATTGTTTCTTGTTTGATCTGTGTCTCCGGGATGGTTGAGACGCGATCGCACTGTCCCGTGACGGGAGATGCTGGAGAGGGGTCTGCCACCTCTCGTGTCCAGCAGTCAGCTCCCGGTGCCACAAGGCCAGTGCAGCCCTTAGGAGTCGGTGTCTCTGTGACTTTTGGAGGAGCACCTCCAGCAGCCAGGAGGCAGAGCCCAGTGATTCCTGAGATCCTTCCACTGCAGCAGCCTCCGCCTACGGGGATGGTAGATACTGCACATCTCTTCTCCTTCGTGGATAGGATTCTTGAGTCCCACCAGCAGCAGCAGACAAGGCAGACTGCAGATTTCAGGCAGGGGATCGATGAGGCACACCAGCTAGCACGCACTACGGTTGAGATGATCACAGCTCAGGGGACCCAGCTGCAGCCCTGTCAGAGGAAGAAGGACATTCAGGACTTCCAGAAGATGCATCCTCGGGAGTTCTTCGGCACAGAGGGCATCCATGTTGCAGACGACTGGATAGAACATATTGAGGAGATCTTTCGACTGGCGGAGATACCAGTTCGACTCCAGGTCGAGGCGGCGGGCAGTCAGATGCAGGACTTAGCCCGTGCGTGGTATAAGACGGATCCCATGGTGGGAGTTGAGGGCTAGACTTGGGCCCAATTCAAGGAACTGTTTAAAGAGCAGTTCTTTCCTGATGTGGCCTTGGGAGGTATCGAGGCACAGTTCGAGGCTCTGGTTCAGGGGAACCAGACAGTAGCAGAGTATGCCGGGGAGTTATGCAGATTGGCCAGGTTCATTGATGATTTGTCTGAGAAGACGAAGGCGAGGAAGTTTTGTCGGGGTTTGATTAGAGAGGTTCGGTCGCTGACTAAGAGCTACCGGAACGCTACTTATGCTGAGATATTTTCTGGGGCTATAGCAGCGAAAGACGACCTAGGGCTGAAACAGAAGAGGGGTCGTGACTTCTAGGGTGGCAGCAGCAGTCAGGGGCAGGCCAAGAGGCCTCACTTTCAGCAGCAGCAGCAGAGGCCAGCTCAGCAGTTTCAGCAGCAGGTACGTACACCCTTTCAGCAGCAGCACCAGCAGCAGAGAGGGCAGCAGGCACCTCGTCAGGTAGTCATTTGTGCCTTCTGCAAGAAGTCGGGGCACATGATCCATGAGTGTAGGAAGAAGCTAGGCAAGTGCCTACTTTGTGGTACGGGAGATCACCAGTTGAGGGACTGCCCAGGGGCTTTTGGGCGAGGACAGCCGGGAGGTGGAGCCAAGGCTCCAGCAGGCCAGCAGAGGGGACCAGCCCTACAGACCCAGCAGCAGAGATTCCAGCAGCACCAGCAGCAGACACGAGGTGGACAGCAGGGGCGAGGTTTCGCCATGGCAGCTGAGGATGCCGAGGCCATCGGAGAGCTGATAGCAGGTTCGGTTCTCCTAGATTCCCTTCCAGCATTTGCACTCTTTGATTCCGGGACTTCCCACAGCTTTGTGTCAGTATCGTATGCTATTAGACACAGTCTGGTTTCTGAACCATTGCCTAGGACCTGTAAGATCACGACCGGGGGTGGGGTCATCCTCGTGAGTGATGTTTGCAGAGGGCAGAGTGTCATATTGGGAGGCCGAGAGTTGGGGGTGAGTCTACTAGTCATGCCATTACCGAACTACGACATTGTATTAGGTTTGGACTGGCTGAGTAGACACCACGCCCGCATTAATTGCCGTGGGGGTAGAGTTTTATTCGGGGCGCCAGAAGAGCCAGAGTTTGAGTACACCCGGTGGCAGGCAGAGCAGGACGGCGGAGTCTTTTGTGGAGCTTCAGTTGAGGAGCAGGTGGCTCCGTATCCCTTGATCGCAGAGTTTATGGACGTATTTCCAGAGGAGTTGCCAAGGCTTCCACCGGACAGAGATGTAGAGTTCTCGATAGACTTGGTTCCCGGTGTGGAACCGATCTCCCAGCATGTCTATCGAGTGAACAACAGTGAGCTGGTAGAGCTGAAGAAGCAGGTGGATGAGCTACAGGACAAGGGCTTCATCCGTTCGAGTTCTTCACCTTGGGGTACACCGGTACATTTTGTACCCAAGAAGGATGGGTCGGTACGAATGTGTATCGACTACAAGGCACTAAACAACCTGACGATCAAGAACAGATACCCATTACCGCGGATCGATGATCTGTTTGATCAGTTGAGCGGAGCTCGGGTGTTCTCCAAGATTGATTTGAGGTCAGGTTATCACCAGGTGAAGGTGAAAAGGGAGGATATCCCCAAGACCGCTTTCAGGATGCGGTACGGGCAGTTTGAGTTTTTGGTTATGCCGTTTGGGCTAACCAATGCACCAGCAGTATTTATGAATCTAATGAACAAGGTATTCCACCAATACTTGGAAAAGTTCGTGGTGGTGTTCATTGATGATATCTTGGTATATTCCAAGATAGAGGAGGAGCACGAGGAGCATCTACGGACAGTGCTAGAGACTCTCAGGAGGGAGCAGCTTTATGGGAAACTCTCCAAGTGTGAGTTTTTCTTGGACCTGGTAGACTTCTTGGGGCATGTGGTGACTGGAGATGGTATCTCAGTTGACCCCAAGAAGATTGTAGCAGTTGAGGCTTGGACAGCGCCAACTTCAGTGGCAGAGATCAGGAGTTTCCTAGGGCTGGCAGGATATTATAGGAGATTCGTACAGGATTTCTCTCGGGTTGCAGAGCCGTTGACACGGTTGATCCGGAAGGATACTGAGTTTGTTTGGTCAGAGGAGTGTCAGGCAGCTTTTGATGAGTTGAAGAAGCGGCTTACGACAGCTCCGATTTTGACATTGCCTTCAGGATCAGGTGGATTCATTATTTATAGTGATGCTTCAGGGAAGGGGCTGGGTTGCGTCTTGCAGCAGCATGGGAAGGTGATTGCCTATGCTTCCAGGCAATTACGTCCCCATGAGAAGAACTACCCTACCCATGACCTGGAGCTGGCGGTGGGGATTTTTGCTTTGAAGTTGTGGAAGCACTATCTGTATGACGATAGGGTAGAGATTTTCACAGATCACAAGAGCTTGAAGTATGTGTTTACACAGAAGGAGCTCAACATGAGACAGTGCAGGTGGCTTGAGTTGATGAACGACTTTGACATCGCACTTCAGTATCATCCGGAGAAGGCCAACGTGGTTGCCGATGCCTTGAGTAGGTATCCGACAGCTATGTGTTTGACTATGGATCGGCACCTGCTTGCAGACTTGGAGAGCCTTGGGATAGAGGTGATTATGCCCGGAGTGCAGATGCAGTTATGGGGCCTTCAGATACAGTCGGACTTGATGGACAGGATCAAGGCGACACAGTTCGAGGATGTGGCTCTGTGGTGTATCCGAGAGCAGATCAGTGCAGGAGTGAAGGATAGTGAGTTTTCACTTGTAGAGGATGGTGCCCTGAGGCACGGTTCCCGGTTATGTGTGCCCAGCAGGGAGCTCAGAGAGCAGATCATGCAGGAGGCTCACAGATCGCAGTACTCTATACATCCTGGTGCCAATAAGATGTACAGGGATCTACGAGAGCATGTCTGGTGGTACGGAATGAAGAGGGAGGTGTCCCACTTAGTAGCTAGATGCTTGATCTGTCAGCAGGTCAAGACAGAGAGGCAGAGGCCCGGAGGATTGTTGCAGCCGTTGTCCATTCCAGAGTGAAAGTGGGAACATATTACCATGGACTTTGTATCGGGGTTGCCGCGTACACCATGAGGGAAAGACACGATTTGGGTCATCGTTGACAGGTTGACCAAATCGGCCCACTTCTTGCCATTCAAGGTGGGTACGTCTACAGAGAGGCTTGCGGAGTTGTATATGAGATAGATAGTCAGGATTTACGGAGTTCCCGTCAGCATAGTCTCAGATTGGGATAGTCGCTTTACTTCCCATTTTTGGAGGAGTTTGCAGACTAGCTTGGGCACTCAGCTCAAGTTTAGTACTGCATACCACCCCCAGACGGACGGACAGTCAGAGAGAACTATTCAGACACTTGAGGATATGCTGCAGACGTGCATCCTAGATTTTGGAGGTTCCTGGGAGGATCACCTACATTTGGTGGAGTTTGCTTACAACAACAATTTTCAGGCCAGCAATGAGATGTCACCGTTTGAGGCTCTGTACGGGCGTAGGTGTCGTACACCCTTATCTTGGGATGATGTTGGAGAGCGAGCTTTACTGGGACCAGAGATGGTTGTTGACACAGCCGAGAAGGTGAAGCTCATCAGGGACAGACTTCGCATGGCGCAGGACAGACATCGGCACTGGGCCGATAGCCACCGGAGGCCGCTGGAGTTTGAGGTACAGATTTAGAGATAGGATTAGAAGTAGGTTGTATTTTGTTTTGTTTTGTTTGATTGATCGTGTTTGATTTTTAGTAACTTGAGACCTTGCTTGTGATTAGGTTGGAGACATGGTTTTCCTGCGGATATCTCCGACTCGTGGTACGATACGTTTTGGTGGAGGTGGGAAGCTTAGCCCGTGCTTCATCGGCCCTTTCGTTATCAGTGGAAGAGTCGGTGACATGGCATACAGGCAAGACTTGCCACCTGCACTAGTGGGAGTTCACAACGTATTCCACGTATTACAGTTGAGACGGTACGTGGCTGACCCTATCCATGTGCTCCATCACTCGGAGATAGAGGTTGGACCTACTCTCAGTTATCCAGAGCAGCCTGTGGAGGTTCTGGATCGCCGGGAGAAGGTATTGAGGAACCAGGTGATACCTTTGGTATGCGTCACTTGGAGGCATCATTCTCCAGGAGAGTCTACCTGGGAGCGGAAGGATGAGATGCGCGAGCGGTACCCCTATCTTTTTGGACCTTGAGGTATACTTTTCTATCCTTCTTAGCAGTTAGTTTCGTCTTTAATTTCGAGGACAAAATTATTTTAAGGGGGGTAGATTTGTCACTACCACTTTTCTAGCTTGAAGGTATTTTGGTCATTTTCAAAATTTTGGAATTTAATTTGGAATTATTATTATTATTTATAATTAATGTGATTTTTAAGTGATTTTAGTATAATTGATTTTGGTGTTCTAGTGGACTTTGACTTATGTTGACTTTGGAGACTAACCTAGTGGCTAACCTAAGTCATGACTAAGTGATTAGGATATGGAAACCTAGGTTGACTTAAGTTAGTGAGGATTGACTCATTGGAATTAGTTTGGAGAAATTAGGAGCTAGATTGATTAATGAATGGCTTGTGAAATCACAAGTCATTTTATGACTTAAAGGCTTAATGGCCCATAGGCCCACACCTCTTGAACCAAACCCTAACCCTAAAAATCTGGCCGGCCAACTAGTGTCCCCCCTATTTATAGCACCTTGAAATTAGGGCTTGCCTCTTTAGAAATTATTGCCATTTGAAAGAGATGAGTCTCCATCTTTGTAAATTCTTAGAAAATCCATTTTAACTCCAAATTCCTCCAAAACCAATTGCAATAGGACCTAATATTAGTCTACTTGCTGTTGGTGTTGAGTATTTTCAGAAAGGACACAATTTGAGGGAGTTTGGTGGCTTGAGGAACTCTTTCCATTTGGAGATTTTAACCATTTGTTCATCAATAGGTATAATCCTTTCTACTCCATATAATTTCTGTTAAATTTTATTTCTAGGATGTCCTAACCCTAACCTAACAGTATGATAGTCTAACCCTAGAATTTGAACCCTTTTCGTGTCCGTATCGGACACGTATCAACGTGTATAGGAACGTGTTCGACGAAATGCCTCAAAGGGCATTTTGTTTGATTTTGTGATTTGTGTTTGAATAAAAAAATCAATATTCACCTCGCTTATGCAGTCCTTGGGCACTGAGCATGATTTCGTGTCGGGTTGGGTCGACACGGGCGCGTGGACACGCAGTCGTGCGCGTGCGCGCGCTGGCAGGATTTTCCCCTGCTGCTCGTGTGCGTTTTCTCAGTGCACACAGTGTTTGAGCCCACGAAATTGGACACGTGTGTCGTCCTCATGACTGACACGAGAACCCCAGGCTGACACGAACTCTCGTGTCGTGTCGGACACGCTTTGGCCTGTGCACGTGTCGTGCACTGTGTATACCAGTGTTTAGAGTTTCTGTTCTGTGTTTTAATTGATTTTAATGCTTGTAAATTATGTTTAACTTACTAAATATATCCTAAATATAATGTATATTATGTGTTAGATTCAGTTTCCATATTAGTTTAGGTTTTGTTTAGAATTGTGGTTCGATTGAGGGTTGGAACATCATTTTCTGATACTTCCTGATACTGTTATTTTCAGTAATTTTTTCCCAAACTTTTAAGCCTGTTCATTGTTGATATTTTACTGTAAACTACCCTCACACATTTATTGGTTCATATTATGGAAGTATTGAATTCAAATATAGGCTTTTGGATTGGGAAGGGGATATTAGTATGTGGATTCATTTTCGAATTGTTGAACTGGGATTGTGTTCCCAGTTATGATCCTGAGATTCCAGTTTTCCCTATTTTTGAACTGTTGTTAACTGCTAAGAAACCTGAGAGTGGGATTGATGAGTGTGTGGTTTCAAACATGTGCATACCTGAGTTTCATGGTTTAGCACTGTTTTTCTCTTCCAGTTTCTATAAAACCTATTTTCCTTTAATGGAATTTAGACTTTGATGTGTTCACTGTTAGCTAGGTCCTTTCCTGAGTTTATGATTTGAATTCCCATTTTCTTAAAACTGTGAACTGATTTATTGAATGTTCATTTCTTCCAAAAACCTGAGATGTGTTAATTCACTGCTAGATGGAAATAAGTTGTTGGAACTGTTGATTAATGAATTAGTTTTGAGATTCTAAAACCTGGGAATGAGTGTATGCATCCCTGTTTTCCTATTTTTCAGTGTACCCTTCAACTGTTATTTTCCAGGATTTCTCTGTACATTGTTGAACTGTTTTGCCTTTCCTTTTCAGTTTTTGTGTGGGATGTTCCTATCTAAACTGAATTGTACATTCATGTATTCACTGTTCTAATGGTCACACTGTTTCTTAACCTGCTGAATACACAAGTCACACACCACAGTTGCTTCACTGTTTCTCAATTTCTCTCACACACACATGCCTATGTCTATGACACCACACACATTGAATACTCATGTGTTTTCCCCCTTCACTCCCTTCCTATGTATATATATATATATGCATTGTGATATATATATATATATATATATATATATATATATATATATATATATATAAGTTTCCTATATATGAGTATATGTGTTTTTATATATATATTAGATATATATGGTGTATGGTGATATATATGATATAATGTATTATATATCATGATATAGGGTATGGGTGAAATTGTATAGTGGCTATAGGTTATATATATTCTTAATAGATTATATTAATATAGTATTTTGTGTAGTATTAGATATAGTCAATGTTATGTGATTATGGTATGGTTAGGCATGGTATGCCTAGTTGGAATCTAGATAGACTGTTTAGGCTTGTTAGAACCTAGAATGACTTGCTAAACCTAGATTAGACTAGTTTGACTTAGGTTTGACTTGGTTGACCTAGTTTGACTTCTAGGGTTGACCAGAGTTGACCAAGAGTTGACTTTGGTCCAAATTGACCTAGATTCATGTAGAACGCATTGTAGTGCATTTCATTACTATTCTGGACTTGTTGTGACTTGTACTGTTCTAAATAGGAGTCAGACACCACTCCTCGGACAGTACTTTCATCTCGGACTTTCAGTTAGCAGGCGAGTACATTCTCTGATCTTTTCATACCTGTCTGGACTATATTCTTGCTCTAGATTACTCTACATGATGCTGACACGTATCTTCACGGATTAGTACTATATGGATCCTTTCCTGAGATGTTATCCCTCTACGGGTGCATCGGGTATTTCATGTTCATGTACTTTATCATGTGCATCAGGTACTTCTTGTACTCGTACTAGTTCATGTTTTTACATGTTCTCATGTGCTTTCATGTGCTTATCATGTGCCTCATGTACTACTCATTACATGAGTTCACGTATCTTAGTTGTATTCATGTGCTTATAACGTAACTTGAATGGATCCTTGTGTATTGATTGGGACGGGGTGAGTAGAATTGGTTATGTAGACACTATCTCCAGTAGCTGTATTCATGTGCCTCCTTATTTGTATTCATGTGCCCCTAAGCCGTTTACATAGCCATATTGTACTCTAAATCACTTAGCCACTTACAGTCTCTACTATCATGTATTTACTTTCAGTTACAAAATATCTTCTGTTTACTTGTACTTCCATTCAGCACTTCCTGTATTTTACTCTATTGCATGATTTATACTCCTAACCTGCTATGAACTGTATAAGAGATATGTGCTCGTTTCCGTCCTGACTGGACCTGTTGAAATATTACAGAGGACGAGGCTGAGGCGTTCTGCCCTACTTACTACGGTGCCACACTAGATGAGTGCCTGGACTTGGACCTGCAGCAGGATCCATTAGCAGTAGACGACACTCCTTAGTTTAGGATTGTCTTACTTTTCTGGATCACTGTTTTAGATTTTGAGACATTCTGAGATATGTATTTATTTATTAGACACTTAGAATTCTGGAATTGTATCTCTGTGATGTTTCTTTCCTAGATATTATCATCTATTATCATTCTATCTTTCATGTTCTACCTTAGCTGTGATTGAGTTATATTTCTGTTATGTCACCCCCATTCGGGGAGTATAACTGTTATTACCTTCAACTGTTAGATGTTGTGACCTAGGACAGCGTTCTACCGCCGATACTGCGGCGTAGGCTGGACGTACCCACGTCTCGTGCCCTTACTCTAGGGTGCGGGTCGTGACACGTGTCACGACCCGCACCCACAGTGAAGGTACGAGTACGTAACAACGCCCAGCCTACGCCGCAGTGTCGGCGGTAGAACATTATCCTAAGTCAATCATCTAACAATATAAGGGTACCTGTACAGTATATACACTCTGAATGGAGGTGACATAGCAATATAGTCTTAATCACATCTAAGGTAGAATACAATAAAAAGATAGAGAGACAAGGAACGAAATGAATCCACAGAGATACAACAAATAGAAATCCAAGTGTCTATGATAACATCTCCACAACATCCAGATAAAACACTCCCAGTATATACAATAATGTATCATTGAGAAAGACGAGGTAAAAATCTAAGCTAGCAGTCTAAACCACTGGTGGCAGATCCTCTACTGCAAGTGGGTCCAAGTCACAAGTGTTGTCTAAAGCTGCACCATAAGGGTAGACACCATAGCCTAATCATTCTCTATAAAATTTTCAACAGGTCCAGTCAGGACAGGAGCGAGCACAATACATCTCAACAGATCATAGCAGGTTAGAAAATATAATCATGCAGTAGAGTAAGATACAAAAAATTGAAAAAAAGTACAGAATGTAAACAGATAGAGAACTATAATAGAAATATCTATTATAAATAGAGAACTAACAGTGGCTAGTGAGTCCGAGTACAATATAGACATGTAAATGGCATAGAAGATTCTGGAAACTATACTATGGAGTGATTCTGGGAACTACACTACTTGGATATTATTCACTTGTCTACTTCTACTCCCCCGTACCCCAATCAATACACAAGGATCCAGCCAGGTTATGTTACGATCCATGCAATGGCCCACAAGGGGTGATATATGGTAGGCCCATAAATGGGTGATTCTGGGAATGCCCACAAATGGGTGATTCAAGGAAGACTCTGTGATCATGAGAGTACATGTCACAAGTGATCAATGAACCATGAAGCATAGTGATACACAATGTAAGTGAAATGCACAGAACATGTAGTATCCGATGCTCTCTGAGGGAATAACATCTCAAGAAAGGATCCATATAGTACTAATCCGTGTTACCAACGTGACAGCATCAAGTAAAGTAATCTAAAGCAGGAGAATAATTCTAAACAGGATATGAAATGATCAGAGAATGTACTCGCCTGATGTCTGAATATCCAAAGTAAATATACTGTCCGAGGAGAGGTGTCTGGCTCCTAATCAGAACAGCACAAGTCACAACAAGTCTAAAATGATAACAAGATGCAATTCAATGCATTCTAAATGAATCTAGGTCAATCTAGGCCAAAGTCAACTCTTGGTCAACTCTGGTCAACCCTAGAAGTCAAACTAGGTCAACTATGGTCAAACTAAGTCTAACAAGTCCATACTAGGTCAATCTAGTCTATACTAATCTATCTAGGTCTACCAAGGCTATACAAGCCTAGACCAAGCCATCACACACATTTACATATAGGCTATACCATTACACTATCTACATTCATATGTCATATATACATATATATAGGGTGAGTGAACAGTAGAGTATAGTGTACATGCATCCTACAATTGTGTCAAGCATATATATAGTGTAGTGAGATAGGGTGTCAATGTGAGCATATAATGTGTTCAGTGTCAAGCTAGAGTGTGATATGGTGTCATATATGTACATAGTGTATAGGTGAATTAGAGTGTCAAGGGCTAATAGAGGGTTAAGGTCAATGAGTGTATATGTGTCAAACATATATATATATATATATATATATATATATATATATATATATAAGTGTGTGTCTCATGTAAGGGTTAAGTGTCACAGGTTTAAGGGTTCAAGTGAGGGGGCTGTGTGTGTGTATGGAGCATACAATTGTGTCAATAGTGTTCTGTCATGGTGTCAAGAGTGTACTGTGTGTGTTAACATGTGAATGTGTCAATACATTATAAAAAAGGGTGTGTGTGGCATGTAGAGTGAAGGGTGTAATGTGAAACTTCAGATTTCCATTCTCAGGTCTAACAGCATACAAACAAACCCCAACTTCCAGTTTTGTATTTTAAGCCAAGCTCGAATTTTCTCTCAAACCCTCAACTCAACAAAACACATAAACTGGAACATTCAGTTCATACATTCTCATAAATTCGAAAACCATACAAAACCAAACTCAATTTTATTTTATGTTGAAAACCCAAACATCTACATTCAGTGAGTAAATAGTCATCAAAATAATGTGTTATCATCCAACATACATGTGAACTTATATGAAATTATCTAAAAATATAGGTAATCATCTTAACATCTGTGAAACCACCTCAACTATATGAATTCCTCTGATCATTCAAAAACCTTTATATCAAACCTACTGGGCTAATTAAAACCCGAACATCTCAGGAAAACTAATAGGATTCAATCCCTAAATTCTCAACTCATTCTCAGTTTTAAAGGGGCAGGGCTTAGCCCTCATTGGTCTCAACAATGAGTTAAGAATTAAATGGTAAAATGGAAAGGCTGTGTGTGTGATATATGGCAGCTTGTGTGTGTGTACATGAATATGAATCAATGAAATGTGTATATAGGTGACAGCCAGTGTGTCTCAGGAGATGTGAATTCAGTCTTGTGTGTGCATATCACAGTGTTCTCAGACTTGGATATCAGGACTTACCCTCTGTTCTCAGTAAAGAAAGGGATCCCAGTTGTGTGTGTGTGTGTGTATGGACTTAGGCTATAGGTTTGTCTCAGGTTCAAAATGTTCTCAGGAAACATAGGAAATGTGTCAAAGTGATTCACATATATGTGTGTAACATGTAAAGTGTGTACATGGATGTAGAGTGTCAGTTTGTGTATGTGTATGTGGGTAAACATTTAGGTCTCAGGTTTCAGTATTCAATCATCTAAGATTGAAACCTATATACAACACAATTTGTCAACAAAACCCAAATCAATACACAACTAAAACAACCCTGAAATTAAAAATGAAGAAGAATGTGAACCAGTGCTACATGTGTGTCATAGTGTGTCAAGTGTCATAGAGTGTCCATCTACATTTCTCTCATATGTGAGTGAGGGTGTGCTCAGTTCAATGTGACAGTGAATCAGGAAATGAGAAGGGTGTCTCAGATTTCAGTTTTCAGCTCAAGTGTGTTCAGTTCAGTTTTCACTTAGTGACAGTGTAGACGGAAGCAGTGGGGGCATCTCAGTTCATGTGGGGACTTGTATTGTGAAGAGAAAACAGTGTAACCCATTCTCAGGTTCAGGAATCGAAGATATCAGAGAATAGGGAAATCGAACCAATTTAGGATGCAGATTTTGAAATCAATCTAAGGAAATAAACTTGCATCAAATAGGAATACATACCAGTCATGTAGGCATACATCCCAGATATGTATGCATGCACAAACATAAAAATTAGCATCTCAATCTCAGGTTTAATATGGTTCTCGGGTTCAGTATCTCAGTTTAAAGGAACTCACGGTTTTGAATGATCTCAGTCCTGCATACCTACACACAGACTGGAATGAACTGATACGTGAATAATTGAATTCGAAAACCAAAAATTAAGCATTAAAAACCAATAACTCAGTTATCTTTTCAAAAAAACAAACCCATTTCAATACACAAACTGGAATGAACTGATACGTGAATAATTGAATTCGAAAACCAAAATTTACCTATGAAATCCACAATCAGGTATTTAGACGTGTTCCCCCACATGTGCACGTGTCCCAGGAGTGTACTCATGTCCAGACATTGGACACGAAGTGTCCAAATCGTACAAAACAAGTTGTGTCAGACTGTGTGCACAGGCAGGCTCGTGCAGCCGTGTCAAGCTCTCGTGGACACGATTCACTACACTAGACACCTCGTGCACGTGTCTATGTGTTTGTCAGGACTAGGAAAGTGTGTCCCATAGCCTACACAGTATCCACGTGGATCGTGTCGCGTGCACGAGATGCGTATCCGACGCGATTCTCGCGCGCGCTCGTGTCAAGCTACGACCAGTGAAAGTCAATTTTCTTCGTGCACACTAAACGAAAACCCATAAAACTTTGTAGGTGTCGTGTCAGTCACTAGGAGAACATGTCCACCAAATTTTGTGACCTGAGTCGCTGTGTCGTGTCCGCTAGGACACCCGAGCAGCAGGACAGCGCACCGGGGCCTCGTACGTGCGTGTGTGTCTAAATTTGGACACGAAACGTGTCCAGAAATGTGCTCAGTAGGACATGAATTTAAAGAACACATATAGGGCTACAAATACATGAAATTAGTTTTCGAAATTACAATGTTTTAATCCATTCAAGCAATTCATCAAACACTTAGCAATACTCTATGACACGTGTCCGATACGGACACCAAATAGACACGAAATTCACCCAAATTCTAGGGACATCTAGGGAACTCCTAGATCTAGCCCTAAATGCAAAGAAAACAGAAATTTAGATCAATTTGTGGAGTTTTACCTATAGGTGCAAAAAAGCATAAAAAAGCTCCAAATTGGGGGTGTTCTTCTTGATGGCCAATTGCTCCAAATGAACCCAAAACTGAGATTAACCTCCAGAAATATTAAACATACAAAAATTAGAACCTAATGCATAAGACTAAGATTAAAAAGGAATTAAAATTGATTTTCTATGAATTTCTAAAGATGGAATTTACCTCTTTTTTTCAAACTTGCTATTTCCTAAAGGAGGCTAACCTAATGGAAGAGAGTATAAATAGGGGGATGATCCCTAGGTGGCTGGCCATAAATGCTAGGGTTAGGGTTTTGGGATTTGATCAAGGGCTCTCAATCCATCTAGTTAAATCAATGGTCCACAAGCCTAGGTTTTCATTCTAGTCAAGTTGCAACCTAGTTGTTCTATCTAATCATGACTTAACCAAGACTAAACAATCCTGACTAACACTAACCATGGTTAGCTAAGTCTATCTATGACTAATCTAGGTTAGGGCTAAACACACTACAAGGCAATGAATTAAATAATATTTAAATCACACCATTCTCAATAATCATTTTAAATTCCAAATAATATATATTAAATTCAAATAATTCAAAAATGGCAAAAATACCCTCAAACTAAAAATGATAAATGAAATACCCTAATCACATGGCTACACTCTAGGATACTATCTCTAGGGTTACACTAGCAAAACACCAAATCACAAGTCATGATTTTAAATAGTTTAAAAATGATTAAAAATTACCAAAAATTATAATATGAAATAAATATCAATAAATAATAATTATAATTACAAAATTTCAAAATTACCCTCATCTGGAAAACTGGGTGTTACAGATGGATTTATGGGTGTTTAATTGGCCCAAAAGAAAGGGGGCTCATCTTAGGGTTTTCGACCATGGCAAGGGTTTTCATCTAGGGTCGGGTTTGTTTTAGGTAGGGTGTTGGTTGGTTAGGATAGTTAATGCCAATTAGGTTTTATATATATATATATATATATATATATATATATATATATATATATTGCAACTTCTATATATAGAAATATATCAATATAAACTCTCTCTCTCTCTCTCTTAATATATATATATATATATATATAGAGAGAGAGAGAGAGAGTCACGACCCGTACTCGTCTTTTTTTTTCGGATGCGAGTGTGTATCCAAGCCAGCCTACGCCGCAGTGCGGTGGTAGAATGTTGTCCATAAAACAAAATGCTCGTAAACAATTATTATTTCTCATTCACAACATCTAAATTTATTTTATAATATTTTAAAGTTTACATTTAATCCAAGTACAATGTCTCACAAAAGAAAATAAAACTACTATTACTTATGTACGTTCTTCATCTTGTACTCCAAATCTGGGATTCGAGCTAAATTGGTACAACCGGGTCTTCAAAAAGTCAATAATCTTAATAATAAGTAATTAAATTATTTATAGGGGTCATGTCACAACTTGGTTTAGTTTTTCTAGTTGGGACACACTTATGGCTCGGTTTTTCCTACCATAACTAAAATACTAGTCAAAGCACACGACTACACTATCCGTGCCATCCTTCTTAGTCATCTTGTACTCCAAATCTTAACCACGACTAAAGCCTTCTATCATAATAATTACTTAATTAAAATATTTATAAAATTCCAAAAATTGCTATTTAAGTCAAATAAATTATATATATATATATATATATATATATATATATATATATATATATATATATATATATATATATATATATATATATATATATATATATATATGTCGAGCCCTCTGCTCCCTCCGTCCGGCGGCCTGCCTCACCCCCTCCTTTCCCCTTCCCCCCTCTCCCCCTATTCTTCCCCGATCGCCGTCCTGCCCGCCCCCCTGGCGGCCGACGGCGCCCCGTCCCCCCTCCCCGTCTTCCCTGCCATCCCCCCCGTCTCGTCGGCTGTTGGCCCTCCCTCCACCGCCGGCACTCACCTGCCCCCGCCTCCCTCGTCGCCACGCCTCCGCTCCGTACGACGCGCCGGCGGGGGGACCGAGGCACCTCGTGTCGTACGCCCCCTCGTGCAGCGCGCTGCCGCTTCGGGCTCAGCAAAAGCTCCTGGGGCCCCGTGCCCACCAACCCCCCTAGGGCCCCGCGCTCTCCCGTTCTCGGGACGCGTGCCTGGCCTAACCCCGCACAAGCTGCGGTTTTGAATTTTTGAAACTTTGCTTTCCAAAAATTCGAAATGCAGGTTTTTCAGAATTTTGGTCCCCCAAAAATCGAAAAAATCAAAAATTTAGATTTTCTACATGTTGTTTTAATTACCTCGCTTATCAGGGTTTTTTTGTGTTTTCCAGCCCTGCACCTGTATAGCTCTTCTTGAGCTCCCCTTAGTTTTCAATAATTCATTTTTATTAATATATATATATATATATATATATATATATATATATATATATATATATATATATATATATATATATATATATATATATATATTATATATATATATTATATATATATATATATATTAATATAATATATATATTATTAATATAATATATATATTATTAATATAATATATATATTATTAATATAATATATATATTATTAATATATTATATATATATATATATATATATATATATATATATATAAATATATATATATATATATATATATATATTAATAATATGTATATTATATATATATATATATATTATTAATATATATATATATAGAGAGAGAGAGAGGGAGAGAGATATTGGAGAGAAGAGAGAGAGAGAGAGAGAGAGAGAGAGAGAGAGAGAGAGAGAGAGAGAGAGAGAGAGAGAGTGTGTGTGTGTGTGTGTGTGTGTGTGTGTGTGTGTGTGTGTGTACACAAACCCTAGTCTCAATATATAAATTCTCGATATATATATACATGAATATACAATAGATACACTACATCATGTCTAAATAGGATTGGGTTTGACTTTGGGTCAAAAATAAACTAATGTCAACTAGGATACACCTTGGACACTTTCTATAAATAAAAACTTTTCAAATTGAAAATATATTAATTTAATAAAGTATATATATAAAATATACATCTGCATGGATTTATTTGGATGCACTATATGTCTACATGGGTTTGGGTTCGGTTCAGGACTAGTTTGAGCTAATTTGGTACAATCGAGTCTCCTAGAAAGTCAAAACCCTTTATAATTAATTAACTAAGCCAAAAATATGGTTTAAGCCATAACTTGACTTATTACCATACAAGGGACATAAATATGGCTAGACCATCCCTACCATGGCTAATATGTTAGTCATGGCACACGACTAGACTAGCCATGCCATAACTCATAGTCAACATGCATCCCCAAACTTAACCATGACTAAGGCTTTATATGATAAATGATTGGATTCCTGGTTTACATTGGTTTGCGGATGACTAATGATTGGATTCCTGGACGAAGAAGAAAAGATTAGGGTTTGATGGTTTGGAAGATAAAAAAGAGGACAAAATGGTAAAATATGTGGCATTCATTAAGAGATTTTTATAATTGCCCTAATTTGCATAACCTTATTAATAATTTTCTATTGATCTATTGATAACATACAATTATGTAGGACCGATTGTAGGAACGAGTTGTAAAGCGCAATACTCTAGAGGGGGGGTGAATAGAGTATGCAGCGGAAATTAACTATTTAAAAATATTAGTAACAAGATCACAGAATATATATCACAGATAAGTAAATAAAAAGTAGAGAGTAGAGAGCAAACGCAAACACAGGGATGTATACTGGTTTCTCTCTTGTGAGGACTAGTCCAGTCGGAAGAACTCTAGCTTCCAGTTGAATCCACTATGGAAAATTACCACAAAATTTTATCCGAAGTTCTTGCAACTTCTACAACGCGAGCTTTGATCCGAAGTACTCGACCAACTTCATTTGTGAAGTGTCTAACTTTAATCAAGCCTCTGAATACAATCACTCAGAAACTTCTAGACCGTACCGCACTGGCAAATCGACTAGAGGATTGTAACTGGCTTGGGATCTGAAAATGAAAGCTCAGAACACTTTGGATGAAGTAGTAGGCTTATAGAGAAGAGATATGAAAGTGAGTGAGTGAATTGAAATGATCGAAATCCTTCTTTATTTATAGTTTTTCCAAAGGCAGAATTCTGACAGAATTCGGGCAGAATTCTGACAGAATTCGGGCAGAATTCTGACAGAACTCTATGAGAAAATTTCGTTGGGATCCGTAACTGCAGGAAGACCAAGTTCAAAAAGCAACGTTTACTAACCGAACTCTGGCCGAATTCGGCTAGGGTTCTGTTAGGGTTTTTGCAAATAAGTTTTTGGTCTTTTTGAAAAGTCAAACAGTTAGGAAGTAGTTTGGGCTTTTGTAAGTGGGCTTGTTTTCAAAATGAAAGGATATTTTGAAAATGTTTCTTGGGTAGCCTATTTGCCAGTACGATGTAGTGTATGTCGTATTCCTAAACTCAATAAATATAAAAAATTATATTGATAAAATAGAAAAACCAAGAGCCCTTTGTTGACGCCTTTCTTCAAGTATTTGAGCAAACTTGAAAATGCCTTTTTCACTGACGACAATCGTCCAAAGATAAATAGATCTGGAAATCTGAATACCTTTCGGGGGCTTCGCCCCCGAACCCCTAACGGGGGGCACTGCCCCCTCGACCCCTGTCCGTTGACCGGGCAGCGGAACCCCCAATGCGAGGCCCCGGATAGGTCATTAGGCGGTTCAGAGAAATCTTCTTGTATAACGCCGTCTTTGGCCCATCAATAATTCTCTATTGCATATATCCTGGTTTGATCATGTTTGATCATGCTTACAGCATGTCTACAAATATATGTTAGACAAATAAAATAATATGATACAAGCATAGCAATATGATATAGAACATTTATGACAATGCTAACATTAGGACAATACTAAGTTTAAGTAGCAACAAGATAATGATTACATAAATATTAGTGACATCATTATGTTAAACATAATTGATTAGCCATATTCAAAAACATGATATAATCATTAGGCTAACAAATTATGCATAAACAAAGAACAAAAAAGAAGAAAAGAATTTTGTAACCATTCGTTTCGATACTGATTGAGACTGCATTATTGTGCTTGAGGAAGGATAGTTATACTGATTCGATATACTCTAAATAAACTTTTGGTAAAAAAATGACGATCAAACAAAGATGAAATATCAGTGGCTTTCTATTTACTAATCATATTTTTCGGAATCGATTCCCCTTACTTGAATGTAAATAATTTGTGTGGAGCTCAACATGTCTGGAAGTTCGAGGGGAACTTCTTTTAATGATATAATAACAAAAAAAATTCATATGGAGGAGGAAATGTTTTGGAGAATTATGTAAGGAAAATGTGGAACCTACTATCATGGAGTTTTGGTGGGTGGAAAGCTAGACGCCAACCGAGTTGGCACCCCAAAAGTGGGTCAAAATATCAAAGAGAAAAAATCTCCAAATGAGGGAAGAAGAGTCAAAACTCCTCTCCATGGGTAACCATAATGTCACGACCCGTACCCACTGCTAGGGTACGAGAACGTAACAACGCCCAGCCTACGCCGCAGTGTCGGCGGTAGAACGCTGTCCTAGGTCACAACATCTAACAATATAATGCTAAGCAGTTTATACTCCCCGAATGGGGATGACATAGCAGATACAGTCTCAATCACATCTAAGGTAGAGCATGATAAGGATAGATAAAACATGAAATCCAAAAAAGATACAGGAGATAGAAGTCTAAGTGTCTAAGATACATAAACCCAGAAATACATCTCAAAACTCAAATATAGTAATCCACAAAGTAAATACAACTCCAGACAAAATGAAATAACTATCTAAACAACCTCTACTGTGTCTCCTCTAGGCTAACAGGCAATCCCAGGCCATCTGTAAAATTTATCAATAGGTCCAGTCAGGACAGGAGCGAGTACAGTACATCTCAACAGATCATAGCAGGTTAGAAAATATAATCATACAGTAAAGTAAGATACAGGTACTGAAAGAAATACAGTATGTAAACAGAGAGAGAACTGTAATAGAAATATCTACTATACATAGAGAACTAACAGTGGCTAGTGAGTCAGAGTACAATATAGACATGTAAATGGCATAGGAGATTCTGATAAGACACTATGGAAGAGATTCTGATAAGATACTACTTGGGTATTATTCACATGTCTACTTCTACTCCCCCGTACCCCCAATCAATACACAAGGATCCAACCAGGTTATGTTATAATTCCATGTAAAGCCCCCGAAGGGTGATACATGGATGTCCCATAAATGGGGATTCTAGGAGATTCTAGGATACCCAGTAAATGGGATAAGAGATTCTAGGAGACTCTGTGATCATAAGAGTATATGTCACAAGTGATCAAAGAACCAGTGAAGCATAGTGATACGCCATGTAAGTGAAACGCACAGAACATGTAGTACCTGATGCTCCCTAAGGATAACATCTCAAGAAGGGATCCATATAGTACCAATCCGTGTGACCAACATGACAGTAACAGTAAAGTAATTTAATGCAGGAAATAATTCTAAGCAGGATATGAAATGATCCGAGAATGTACTCGCCTGATAACCTGAACAGCTGATGAGTATATGGGGTCCAACTGAAGCCATAGAGTCATATTTAAAGCAACACAGGTTACAAGGTGTTCAAGTTGTAATAAATGAAACTCTACAAACAGTCTATTTTATCCTAGGTTCTTCTAAGTCAAAACAACTCTAGGTCGACTTCGGCCAATAATCTACTCAAACTAGGTCAAGTGTTGACTTACAGTTGACTTTGGGTCAACTGGTCAACTCTGGTCAAACAGGGTCAATTCTAGTCTAATTATTAAATATATAAAGTGCACTTCGTTATTGGTACGTCGAAACTTACGACACGCAAATTGAGATGAGATGATCAACGGTAAAGTTGATAATCTTATTATAGTGATCCACGTGTCCAACTTGTCAATTTCAGCGATGTGAGATCACTGGAATTGACTGATCTCAGTTTCGTTGTACTAATCTCGAAATACGAACATTATAAGAATTAATTATAAAAAGGTTAAACTCAGAGAAATTATCAAAAAACATTGTCGGACGATGAATTAAACATCGCCAACGTGTCCAGAATGATCAAATTAGCTAGGATAGTTTATCCATCGGTCCAATTTGGATACAAGGGCAAAAAGGTAATTTCGGGTCAAAACAGTATCCGTGTTGGAGCCGTTTTGCACCGAAAAACGTGCAAGAAAACAAGTCTATAAAATATAACAAATTATATGTCCATGAAACCAGAATGACGATACGAACCCAACGGTATCTCCAGAATTGGATTCCGTTGATCCGATCTCAATTTGGCCCGTTGACCAGAACTTGAAATTCTGGTTTGCACGAAAATACGTGTCGGAGCCAATGTTCTCAAAACTCAGCAAACTACATGTCAACGAGTCCAGAATGACGATACGAACTCAACGGTATATCCGGAATTGGATTCCGATGAGCCGATCTCAAAATGACCCGTTAACCCGGATATTGGTATCCGACTTGCACCGAAATGCGTGTCGGGTCCAATGTCCACCAAAACCTAGCAAATTATATGTCAACGAGTTCAGAATGACGATACGAACTCAACGATATATCCGAAATTGGATTCCGATGAACCAACGTCAAAAAGTCCCGTTGACCCAGAATGTGGGACCCACTTTGACCGAAAAACGTGCCAGGGCTCACGTTCTCCAAATCTAACAAATTTTATATGAAAACATGCCAGAACGATGCCACGAATCTAATGGTGGTGTCAGAAATGAAATTTGGAGTTCCGTGTTCAAAAATGAAATTTTACAAGTTGGAAATTACGAATTCGGACGGCCAACTTTGGCGTCGAATTCAACCAATCAAACAAGCTCACAATAAAACAAAACTGGAGGGGTAGTAAGAGGGTTATACCAGCTTTGCACAAGAACTGGTAGCACACCAAACGGAGCTACGGTGGAGGAGATACAAGCTGACAAAGTTGACCCCGCGAAACTGTCCAAAATTAATACAATTTAAACGGTCAACTTGGTAGCCGGTTTTGATGTATCAAACGACAAAATCAACGGATATAAACTGACAGGAGTGAAGGTGGATATACCAAGATTGTGACGAAGCAAAAAAATCGTCGATCCAACGGTCGAATTCTTGGGAAAATATGTGCGAAGTCGCTGTGACGAAGTGCCAAAATGGAATTGATTCTGCGCGCGTCACGACGGAACTTCGTGCGAAACGCACGAATCGTCTCGACGGCGCGTCCCGGATGACGGTGCCCGTCAGGGGGCTACTCGCCGGAGTGGGGCGCACGTCCAGGGTGGCCACGGCGGCCGTGCGGCGGCGCGGCAACGCACGACGGCGGCCCGCGCGCGCTTGCACGTGCGCGCCTATACGCGGTGCTGCTGCTGGCCGGGGCTCGCGCGGCCTAGCCTGGCCGGCGGCGGGGACGGCCAGCGATCCCACAGCGAGGGTCTGGGCGGCGCGGCCACACGACGATGGGGGTGGTGGCGGTTGAAGGATGATGGTGGTCGGGTTGGCTTGGTGGTGGTTGAATGGCAAGGGAAGAGGAGGAATAAGGAGGAGAGGAGTAGCTGTGGGTGTGGTCAACGGCGAGACTGGCCGAGCTCGGCCAGGAGGGGGTGGTCGGGCTCGGCCAAGGGAGGTGGTGTTGCTCGGTGTCACGACCCGATACCCAAATTGTTGGGCCGGGCCGAGCCATGTCCAGCCTACGCTTGGTTAAAGCGTAGTAAGCTGTTCTAAGTATAGACAATAAAGGATCTAAGCAGCTAACAGTTCTAAAATCATATTTAAAGGTTCATCACAACACAGCATCTATAAGCGAAGGTAAACAAGCACAGACTGAAATAATACACTTCCAAGTATCTAACTGGAGACAAAGTCCAGTATCCAAATATAAGTACAGACCAAAGTCTAAGTCCCAAAACACAAGAAAGATATCTAAGCAAGGTTCCCCGCTGGGGCCTCTTCTGGAGCTAAGGCCAGGTCCTCAATGCAGAGCCATAGTATGTAACACATAGCATTTCTCCTCAGAAAGTATACCTACAACGTTATCCTGTCAGGACAGAAGAAAGTACAACCTCTACAACTAAAGTACTGAACATATAATGAAAGAGATGTACAACAAGAAACATGGTGTGATAAGTCTATAAAACAAAAAATACTAGGGAACATGGCCTCATGGTACAACTGGGATCACAATATCATAGTAACACAGGGAACATGACATATCTGGAATCATGGTATAACTCATAATCTACCATGGCAAGGATATATATGTCATAGAGACAGATGTATATGTAATGTTTAAAAGTTTAAAATCGTAGTATGTACGTGAATCGGTCAATAGGTGAATAGGATGTACAGCGGTACATATTAAGTTTTTCTGGTATGCACATACGTGCACGAACGGTATCGGTGTATATCCATACACAAACGCGAGATCAGAACATACGGCAAGGTCACATATAGAATGGCACCGAGCGCGGTAAGTACATACGGAGAAGGGGGTCATGTTCACGTACAATACTAACAGTTTCTCCTTAACCCGTTTTTATTAACATGTGAGTGATACGAGAACAGTAAAAACATGTGAGAGATTCTGGGAGTAGTATACGCATGGCAGGTACTGGGAGCAGTATGAAACATGTGAATACTCCGAGTAGTATAAAGCATAGTGAAACATGTACTAAGAACCAGTAAGAAGCATGTGAAGATATGATAACTATCCTAAGCATGGAAGATACTGAAAGTAATACAACATGTGAAGATTTTAACTTGCTACCTCAAGAATCAGTATTTTAACAGGGTTAATACATGTTCTAGCATTAAAAGACAGTAAATGAGTTTGTAGATGTACTTACCTCGAGCAAAGCAAGAATACTAGTACGAAGATATAGATGTCCAGTATCCTGTCAATAATGATATACAAACTCAGTTCTAAGCTATGTTCAATAAAACACTAGTGGTGTGACACGACTCCTAACTGGATACTAACTAAGTGGGGACCTAACATAAAAGTCTAATGTAGAGTGCCACTATATCCAAACTAATGTTCTAGGGTCTTTACACTAGTGCGGGGTGAGGTCCAATACTATAATAACTCAAAACAACACAAAACATTGAAAGTCGTAATTATTCAATAATTAAATCAAACTGTACACTAAGTTCCAATAATTTTTGAGATAGACATAAAGCTAAATTATATATAAAATAAAGTACCAAAATAATCCTTGTTAATTATAGAAATTTATACTAATTTTTTTGGGATTTATAAACCTTCATAAATATTTATTAAAAATCAACACACACATGTATCCTGAAAATGAGTTCTGTTTTCCCATTTTTATAAAATACCAAAAGTACTTATTAAATACTGGAAAAATTATAATAAATTATCTAAATTAACATAGTATTTAAATACAATTTTTCCAAGATTTTTACAGCAATTAAAATATATATAAAAATTCAAAACCAGAAAGTAACAATTTATGGAAAAATAATTAATTATAAATTAAGGATAATACATAATCAAAATCTACAGATGTTGTCGGATGATAAAATAAATATCACTAACGTGTCCAAAACGGTCAAATCAGCTAGGATAGCCTACCCATAAGTCCAATTTGGACACAGGGGTAAAACGGTAATTTCGGGTTAAAATGATGTCCGCCGTTGGACACACTTTGCACCGAAAAACGTGTCAGAATAGAAGTCTACAAAACCTAGCAAATTATATGTCCACAAATCCAGAATGATGATACGAACCCAACGTTATATCCGAAATAGGATTCCGATGTGCCGATCTCAAAATGATACGTTGACGCGGACACTTGGAATCCAGTTTGCACCGAAATGCGTGCCGAGGCAAACGTCTTCAAAATTCAGCAAATTATATGTCAATGAGTCCAGAATGACGATACGAACTCAACGGTATATCCGGAATGGGATTCCGATGAGCCGATCTCAAAGTGACCCGTTGACTCGAAAAGTGGGACCCGCTTTGCACCAAAATGCGTGCCAGGGCCCACGTTCTCCAAATCAAGCAAATTTTATATGAAAACATGCCAGAACGACGCCACGAGTCTACTGGTGGTGTCAGAAATTGAATCCGGAGTCCCGGGTTCAAAAATAGAATTTAACAAGTGTAAATTAAAGAATTCGGACGGCCAACTTTGGCGTCGAATTCGACCAACCGAACGTGCTTATAATGAAACAAAATCTAAAGGAGACAGGAAGATGGTTATACCAGCTGCGCATAGGAACTGGTAGCGCGCCAACCGGAGCTACGACAGAAAAGTTACGAGCTGACGAAGTCGTCTCCACGAAACTGTCCAAAAACAGTTCAATTTAAAACGTCAACTTGGTGGCCAGTTTTGAGGTATCAAACGACAAAATTAACGGACGAAATTGACAGGAGTGAAGATGGATATACCGAGATTGCGACGGAGCAAAACGTTTGTCGATCCAACGGTCGGATCTCCCAGAAAACACGCGTAAAGTTGCTGCGACGGAGCACGATTTCAACCTCGTTCCCGAGCTCGTCACGACGGGAACCCGTGCGAAACGTACGGATCGCCTCCGATACACGTCGTACATGTGAACGGTGGCCACGGGGCCTGCCCCAGGGGTGCGCCCGGTCGAGGGGTGGTCGGCCACGCCGGCGGCGGCGACGCCCGCACGCGCGCGAGTGGTGCACGGCCATGCCCGCTGCTGCAGCTGCTGTTACAGCGCTGCGCGTGGCTGAGCGCGTCTGCGCGCGACTGCGCGGCCTGCCCCGACGGAGGCGCGGCCTGGCACGGCGGCTGTTCGTGGAGGTGGCTCGGTTGATTGTTGGTGGTGGTGGTGGAATGAAGTGGTGATGGCCATGGTGATGGAGTGGTGTTGCATGGAGAGTAGGAGGAGGAGGTGAAGGAGAATGGAGGAGGAGGTGAAGGCTGTGGGGAGGAGGATGAGGTGGAGAGGGAGTTCGGCATGGGGCTGGGAGTGGTGGTGGTGTT
Organism: Iris pallida; assembly: GCA_029216955.1. Lineage (NCBI taxonomy): Eukaryota > Viridiplantae > Streptophyta > Magnoliopsida > Asparagales > Iridaceae > Iris > Iris pallida. Next base: position 3,957,373 of record JANAVB010026997.1, read on the forward strand.
GTGTGTTGTGTATGGAGAGGAAGAGAGAGAGAGTGTGTTTTGTGTGTGTGTATAAAAGAGAGTGAGAGAGAGAGTTGATATTTGTGAGAGAGAGGGGGGGGTCGGTCCAAGTGGGGGGGAGAGAGTGCTGTGAGTAGGTGTAAAGTGAGATTGAGAGAGAGAGATGTTTATATGTATGTATGGGTATTTGTATATATATATATATATATATATATATATATATATATATATATATATATATATATAGAAAGAGAGAGAGAGAGAATGAGAGAGAGATATTTAGAGAGAGGGAGAGAGAGGAGTCGGCTAGAATAGGGGAGGGGTGTTCTCTTGCTGATGATGGGAAGGGTGAGGGTGGTGTGTGTGAGTGTTTTAAGGAGGAGAGAAAAAGAGAGTATATATATATATATATATATATATATATATATATATATGTATATATATATATATATATATATATATATATATATATATATATATATATATATATGTATATAGGAGATATTTTGAGATATTTAATAAAGTAGAGAGAGAAAGAGTTTTCCAAATAGAAAAAAAATAGGAAAATTATGCGGGGTGTTTGGACAGTCATGAAAGAACAATATGGAGCTTGGGTTCGGGTTCGGTCGAGCCGGGTCGGGTCAAAATCGAACCGGGTGCAATAATTAAATTTAAAATAGGGATTTATAATCATGGAAAAATAAATAATATGCGGGGACTCCAATAAATGGGACACAAGCGTCATGTGGGTAGTAGGCTTCATGTGGGCCACGTCCATACTTTGGGTCGACTAGGTTGGGTCGATGTCGGGTCCCGAAAATAAATTGGAAAATAAATCAGGTTTCACGGTAGAAAATAAATCGGCCTAAATTGACCCGAAAGTTGTGCGAAGAAAATGAAGCACAAAATGGAGTGTCTGAGTGGGACACGAAGGTCATGGGTGAAGAGCTTCTCGAGTAGATCATTCATGAGAAGTTGGTTCTGAGAAAACGACTGGTCTGGTGCTCCTAAATTAAAAGTCACGGTGACATGCAAACGAAGATCAAAAATAAAAGTAGGAATAATTATTCAATGATTAATTGGTCTAAGTTGACCCGAAGTTGCGTGATACAAAAAGAGCACAAGGAAACGAATTCAAGTGGGACATGATATATCAAAATGAAGATAATCTTGTCTACTTCAAAATTCGTGAAGAGAGTTTACAGAGATTGGCATCCCTGACGCTCCGGAAGTCAAAGTTACGGAAAGGTACATTAATGATCTAAACAATTAAATAATAAAACATTTATCGAAAATAATTCATTATAAAAATAAAAATAAATCCTGAAATTCAGGGGGCTTACACTCGGCCATTGTAGCTTCTAATGGTGTTGTTGTAGAGAAAATGTGTGGGAATAATTAAAGAAAAGGAAAGAGAGAGAATAATAATTGTGAGAAAGGGAGGAGAGAGAAAATAACATTGGAGTTAGGGCCGGCCTATGTGGGAAAAGTGAGGATGTTGGCTGCTATGGGGGAATGGAGGAAAATGGATGGTGAGGATTAAATGAGGGGAATCAATGGCTAGGAATTAATATAGCTAGAATAGGTCATTCTAATAGGGATTTAAATCAACAGAATTTCTATTAAATATAGAAAAATGGGTAGAAGAGTACTTGATATTATTGGGCAAGAAAATATGAGGGTGTTATGATGGAGAGTAACATGGAGCTGGGCTGGACTCGGTGGAGCCGGATTGGATCAAAATCGGACATTACACAATAATCGAATTAAAATTAGGCGTTGATGATCATGAGTAAATAAGTAGCACATGGAGATTCCAATAAATGGAACACAAGTGGCAGGCGGGTAGTAGGCTCAATGTGGGCCATGTCCATAATTGGGACTGACAGGTTTTGGTCGACAGGGGACCCACAAATCCAGTTGGAAGATAAATGTGACACCGTGGGGTGAAATAAAATCGGGTCACGTGTCGGGAAAGTTGTATGAAGCAAATGGAACACAAAATGACGTGTCTGAGTGGGACACGAAGGTCATGGGTGACGAGCGTCTCGAGTAGATCATGCATGAGAAGTTGGTTTCAAGAAACTGACTGGTCTTGCGCTCCCAAATTAAAAGTCACGGTAACGTGCTAATAATGATCAAGGAAAAGAGTGGGAAAATCAATTAATAATCAAATGGTCTAAATCGACCCGAAGTTCTACGAAGCAAAAAGAGCACAAGGGAACAAGTTTAAGTGGGACACCATATACCCTCATGAAGGTAATCATGTCCACTCTAAAACTCGTGAAGAAGATTTCCAGAGTTGAACATCCCTGACACTCCAAATATCAAAGGCACGAAAAAGTACACTTAAGGAAAAAATAACAGGATAAATTATTTATCAAAACCAATCAATCAGAAAATAAAATAAAATGAAAAAAATCAACCCAAAATTCAGGGTGCTCACATCCTACCCACCTTATAAAAATTTTGTCCTCGAAATTAAAATGTCCATACTCCCTCTAGGTCAAACCCCCACAATCAAAGTCCCAGAACTTAAACAAATCATACCATCAAAAAAAGAACGGCATACAGGGTCATGGCATACGGTGGTAGTTAAGTCTCATCTAGGTATACTAGTCATGCTAAACCAAAACGATCATAGGGTATCAAAACACACAAGCAATCTAGGGTGCTAAAATAGAAAAGATACAGAAATAACAACCATCAAAACTGTAAGGCAGTCTACCATCCTATATGAAAACTGGTGCTCATCAAAAAAAATATAAAGAAAGGTAACTACCAATCATCTAAAATGGGTACTATCCCAAGAAAATCAAAATCACAAGTTTAATTAACGAAAGTAGATTACATTGAAATCCAATCACAATATATAATATAGAGAGCGTTAGAGAGGGAAAACTAGCATTATGTAAGGTTATGTGGTTTGTGTGTGTATGGGTGTATGTGAACAGGTCAATATGGTTATATAGTAGGCATGTGTGTAGGTGAATATACATAAAATTGAATATGAGGATTTGGGTTTCAAACAGTAGCTATCCAGTTATACTACTCATGGCATATTGGTTAAACAATCTACAATACATAACCTATTTAATCATAACATGCATGGCTAACCATATATATATATAAAAAGGTAGGGACTTAGTTATGTATCTATATACATTATAACATGTACGTATAAACTCTATATATATCTATATAGATATATGAACATAACATAGAGGGGAAAGGGTTAGGTTACATGACAGGGTATACTAAGTTAGAGTGTGTGTGTGTCCTTGTACAGGGTTATAGCTTAGTATTGAAAGGTTAAACCCAGTTTTAGTTCAGCATTTACATAAAAAAAATCTAAAAATAAGCTAACATTTAAACCAGGGTAATATGAACATAACGCAGTTTCAGATTTTAGGGTTTTGAAGATCACAACCAATATCAATGCTCCCAACACATCCTAACATAATAGAAATGAAACCCTAACCTACTATCCATACATTTATCTACGCATACAGTTCAATATTACATGTTAAATCTGAAATTGGACTAAACATGGAAATCAATGTAAAAATGTTAACATGTATTCAGTTTTCAGAATTTTGGAGAATTTGCACATCAAAACCAACTCAATGTTTATCACAACCTAACATGTAAGAATATGAAACCTAACATTATATCCCTACGTACAACAATGTACAAAGCTCTAAATATTACATTCAAAACAACAATTTGATCTAACATTTAAAATCCAGTATTAAGGGTTAATATGTATACAGTCTCAGATTGGACAAATTCAAACACAAAACTCAACCAAAAAAAATTTTTAATTGAAACCCTATGTATAACATACATGTGCAGTGATATAAATATAACTAATAACATGAAATCTATATTTGAATTACGAATTTAAACTGGAAAAAGCAGAGAACCAGAAATATTGGGGTTTTGACAATTTAAACATCAATAACATATTAATATGTATTTAAGCAGGTGGGAAATCAAGTGTAGCATGCATACGTGTCAGGCAAAGAGTCTGTGTCCACTATATATATATATTCTCATGTCCCAATATAAAAATTGAATTATACATCAAGACCAACATTTAGATTCCTACCAAAACTGCAAAGTAGGCGATTGGTGCAATCAAGACAGTTTTATTATTATTATTTAATACAAGAATAATAGCAAGAAAAAAAATAACGATAAAATCTGTTTTGCTTATCTGTTTAAAAGAAGGAACCATTTTGAAATCCAGAGCTGAAATATCAAATCCAAAATAAGTCTAGCAAAATCATTGATTCATTGTATTAAAAAGAATTTCATAGAAAGAAGTTACACAAAGGTTTATAAAAATAGCTACCTATTCCCTAAGCAAAACAAAACAACAAGTAATAATTCCCTTTTTTTGAAGAACTGAAACAAAAGTAGAGAAAACATGTTCGAAAATATTTAAGGTACAATCTGATAATCATATGCGTCTATCCATAATCATGGTACTATAAATCCTCGTCATACTAGTAAGCAAGGCTACGATAATCACAGAGTCCTCGACTTAGACACATACCTCTAGAATCATGGTATTTAACATTTTCGTGATGCCGCTAGCTTGGCTGCGAAAACCTTAAATTTCCACACCCGAGAAATATATCCAAAGTCAGACTATATGTCCTCACCATGCTGTCTAATGTGACCATAGAAGACTAGATTTCTATAACTTAGATGACCTAGCCCATATAATTTTATCTTGCCAAAAATTAAATTAAATCAACAATGAATACCAAAAAAAATCAAATTTATCAACGAACATCAAAATTCAAAAATGAACAAAAATCTATCAAAATACAAACTCGGATGTAACAGCTATCATCAAGATTCAAAATTCGACAATCATCCATCAAAACCAATAAATACAAACTCAAATTCAACCATAATCCATCAAAATCAAATTCAATCAACAGAAAGTAAAGATAAATTAAATCAAGGGAAGAGAGTTTTCAAATCGAAGTTAAAATAAGATTCTCAAGGGTCGTCCCAGGAATCTCTCAAGGGATCCTAATTGTGATCGAGTATCTTCAAAAATATATCCTATTCCTACTGCAGGCTGTAGTAGTACTCTAGTTCGAATACCACTACACAAACTTGACCTGCATGGGCCACCACTAAAAACGTGTCACGACCCGTACCCACTGTTAGGGTACAAGAACGTAACAACGCCCAGCCTACGCCGCAGTGTCGGCGGTAGAACGTTGTCCTAGGTCACAACATCTAACAATATAATGCTAAGCAGTTTATACTCCCCGAATGGGGATGACATAGCAGATACAGTCTCAATCACATCAAGGTAGAGCATGATAAGGATAGATAAAACATGAAATCCAAAGAGATACAGGAGATAGAAGTCTAAGTGTCTAAGATACATAAACCCAGAAATACATCTCAAAACTCAAATACAGTAATCCACAAAGTAAATACAACTCCAGACAAAATGAAATAACTATCTAAACAACCTCTACTGTGTCTCCTCTAGACTAGCAGGCAATCCCAGGCCATCTGTAAAATTTATCAACAGGTCCAGTCAGGACAGGAGCGAGTACAGTACATCTCAACAGATCATAGCAGGTTAAAAAATATAATCATGCAGTAAAGTAAGATACAGGTACTGAAAGAAATGCAGTATGTAAACAGAGAGAGAACTGTAATAGAAATATCTAATATACATAGAGAACTAACAGTGGCTAGTGAGTCAGAGTACAATATAGACATGTAAATGGCATAGGAGATTCTGATAAGACACTATGGAAGAGATTCTGATAAGATACTACTTGGGTATTATTCACATGTCTGCTTCTACTCCCCCGTATCTCCAATCAATACACAAGGATCCAACCAGGTTATGTTATGATTCCATGCAAAGCCCCCGAAGGGTGATACATGGATGTCCCATAAATGGGGATTCTAGGAGATTCTAGGATACCCAGTAAATGGGATAAGAGATTCTAGGAGACTCTGTGATCATAAGAGTATATGTCACAAGTGATCAAAGAACCAGTGAAGCATAGTGATACGCCATATAAGTGAAACGTACAGAACATGTAGTACCCGATGCTCCCTAAGGATAATATCTCAAGAAGGGATCCATATAGTACCAATCCGTGTGACCAACGTGACAGTAACAGTAAAGTAATTTAATGCAGGAAATAATTATAAGCAGGATATGAAATGATCAGAGAATGTACTCGCCTGATAACCTGAACAGCTGATGAGTATAGAGGGTCCAACTGAAGCCACAGAGTCCTATTTAAAGCAACACAGGTTACAAGGTGTTCAAGTTGTAATAAATGAAACTCTACAAACAGTCTATTTTATCCTAGGTTCTTCTAAGTCAAAATAACTCTAGGTCGACTCCGGCCAATAATCTAGTCAAACTAGGTCAAGTGTTGACTTACAGTTGACTTTGGGTCAACTGGTCAACTCTGGTCAAACAGGGTCAATTCTAGTCTAATTGTTAAAGATATAAAGTGCACTTCGTTATTGGTACGTCGAAACTTACGACACGTAAATCGAGATGAGATGATCAACGGTAAAGTTGATAATCTTATTATAGTAATCCACGTGTCAAACTTGTCAATTTCAGCGATGTGAGATCACTGGAATTGACTGATCTCAGTTTCGTTGTACTAATCCCGAAATACGAACATTATAAGAATTAATTATTAATTAATTATAAAAAGGTTAAACTCAGAGAAATTATCAACAAACATTGTCAGACGATGAATTAAACATCGCAACGTGCCCAGAATGATCAAATTAGCTAGGATAGCCTATCCATCGGTCCAATTTGGACACAAGGGCAAAAAGGTAATTTCGGGTCAAAACGGTGTCCGTGTCGGAGCCGTTTTGTACCGAAAAATGTGCAAGAAAACAAGTCTATAAAATATAACAAATTATATGTCCACGAAACCAGAATGACGATACGAACCCAACGGTATCTCCAGAATTGGATTCCGTTGACCCGATCTCAATTTGGCCCGTTGACCAGAACTTAAAATTCCGGTTTGTACGGAAATACGTGCAGGAGCCAATGTTCTCAAAACTCAGCAAACTATATGTCAACGAGTCCAGAATGACGATACGAACTCAACGGTATATCCAGAATTGGATTCCGATGAGCCGATCTCAAAATGACCCATTGACTCGGATATTGGTATCCGACTTGCACCGAAATGCGTGTCGGGTCCAATGTCCACCAAAATCTAGCAAATTATATGTCAATGAGTCCAGAATGATGATACAAACTCAACGGTATATCCAGAATTGGATTCCGATGAGCCGACGTCAAAAAGTTCCGTTGACCCAGAATGTGGGACCCACTTTGCACCGAAAAACATGCCAGGGCCCACGTTCTCCAAATCTAACAAATTTTATTTGAAAACATGCCAGAACTATGCCACGAATCTAATGGTGGTGTCAGAAATGAAATCTGGAGTCCCATGTTCAAAAATAGAATTTTACAAGTTGAAAATTACGAATTCGGACGACCAACTTTGGCGTCGAATTCAACCAATCAAACAAGCTCACAATGAAACAAAACTGGAGGGGTAGTAAGAGGGTTATACCAGCTTTGTACAGGAACTGGTAGTACGCCAAACGGAGCTGCGATGGAGGAGATACAAGCTGACGAAGTTGACCCCGCGAAACTGTCCAAAATTAATACAATTTAAACGGTCAACTTGGTGGCCGGTTTTGATGTATCAAACGACAAAATCAACGGATAAAAACTGACAGGAGTGAAGGTGGATATACCGAGATTGTGTCGGAGCAAAGAAATTGCCGATCCAACGGTCGGATTCTCGAGAAAACGCGCGCGAAGTCGCTGCGACGAAGCGCCAAAATGGAATTGATTCCGCGCGCGTCACGACGGAACTTCGTGCGAAACGCACGAATCGTCTCGACGACGCGTCCCGAAGGACGGTGGCCATCAGGGGGCTGCTCGCCGGAGTGGGGCGCACGTCCAGGGTGGCCACGGCGGTCGTGCGGCGGTACGGCGGCACATGACGGCGGCCCGCACGTGCGCACGTGCGCGCCTATACGTGGTGCTGCTGCTGGCCGGGGCTCGTGCGGCCTAGCCTGGCCGGCAGCGACGGCGGGGACGGCTAGTGAGGCCACGGCGAGGGTCTGGGCGGCGCGGCCACACGATGATGGGGGTGATGGCGGTTGAAGGATGATGGTGGTCGGGTTGGCTTGGTGGTCGGGTTGGCTTGGTGGTGGTTGAATGGCGAGGGAGGAGGAGGAATAAGGAGGATAGGAGTAGCTGTGGGTGTGGTCGACGGCAAGACTGGCCGAGCGCGGCCAGGAGGGGGTGGTCGGGCTCGGCCATAGGAGGTGGTGTTGCTCGGCCATTGTAGCTGCTGATGGTGTTGTTGTAGAGAAAATGAGTGGGAATAATTGAAGAAAAGGAGAGAGAGAGAATAATAATTGTGAGAGAGGGAGGAGAGAGAAAATAACATTGGAGTTAGGGCCAGCCTATATGGGAAAAGTGAGGATGTTGGCTGCTATGGGGGAATGGAGGAAAATGGATGGTGAGGATTAAATGAGGGGAATCAATGGCTAGGAATTAATATAGCTAGAATAGGTCATTCCAATAGGGATTTAAATCAACAGAATTTCTATTAAATATAGAAAAATGGGTAGAAGAGTACTTGATATTATTGGGCAAAAAAATATGAGGGTGTTATGATGGAGAGTAACATGGAGCTGGGCTGGACTCGGTAGAGCCGGATTGGATCAAAATCGGACATTACGCAATAATCGAATTAAAATTAGGCGTTGATGATCATGAGTAAATAAGTAGCACATGGGGATTCCAATAAATGGGACACAAGTGGCAGGCGGGTAGTAGGCTCAATGTGGGCCATGTCCATAATTGGGACTGACAGGTTTTGGTCGACAGGGGACCCACAAATCAAGTTGGAAGATAAATATGACACCGTGGGGTGAAATAAAATCGGGTCACGTGTCAAAAAAGTTGTGTGAAGCAAATGGAGCACAAAATGACGTATCTGAGTGGGACACGAAGGTCATGGGTGACGAGCGTCTCGAGTAGATCATGCATGAGAAGTTGGTTTCAAGAAACTGACTGGTCTTGCGCTCCCAAATTAAAAGTTACGGTAACGTGCTAATAATGATCAAGGAAAAGAGTGGAAAAATCAATTAATAATCAAATGGTCTAAATCGACCCGAAGTTCTGCGAAGCAAAAAGAGCACAAGGGAACAAGTTTGAGTGGGACACCATATACCGTAATGAAGGTAATCCTGTCCACTCCAAAACTCGTGAAGAAGATTTCCAGAGTTGAACATCCCTGACACTCCAAATATCAAAGGCACGAAAAAGTACACTTAAGGAAAAAAAATAATAGGATAAATTATTTATCGAAACCAATCAATCAGGAAATAAAATAAAATAAAAAAAATCAACCCAAAATTCAGGGTGCTCATACATAATGCATGGGAGATCCTATTTGATGCCTCTACACTATTTAGTACAAAATAAAGGGTTTAGAATGTATTTTACCTATTGGAAGATGGATTTCCAATGAAATGGCTCCAAGATCCAAAAGCTCCTAAAATTCAAGTGCTCCTACCTCCAATGCCTTTCTTCTAGAGCCTTCTACCCTTCCAAGGGGAAGAGAATGGGATGAATTTGGACTAATTTGGATGAGTTTTAGTGGTAGAAATAATGGTGGAAGGAAAGCTCCCAAATTAGGGTTTCTTTTGAAAATGGGGAGAGGAAGAAGATAAGTTATGCTATATAAAAGAATGGGGCTGCTATATTAGGTTAGGGTTAGGGTTATATCTGATGAGAAATATCCACTAAGCCCTTCTCTTTAGTCATGACAAGTTTAGTGAAGGAGCCCCACTCCCTAATAGGTGTTTAGTCAATTTTTCTAACTAATCCTTCTAATCTAACTAAGGCTAACTAATGTTTAATTATGCTAGTCCTAATCATTTAATTAGGTGGTCATGTCAAGTTGGTTTAGGTCCTCTTGGATCACTAACAACTATTCTAACAATGGCTAACCACTAATCATATACAATAATATAACATATGCACTATATTAATTATTATAAATAATTAATCAAAAAAATATAATTACTAGTTTTGTAAAATAAATTTATTACTCAAAATATAATTTGAATACCATTATTCACAATAATAACAAGAAATAGAAAAAAGTCAAAAATATTCCTCTTCGGGAAAGTGGTGGTGACAAGCCTACCCCCAGAAAAAATTTTGTCCTCGAAATTTAAAGTTGATCGTACTTCTTCTAGGTCAAACCTCCAACAATCAAAATTAAAAAATTTACCTAACAACATGCAAGTTCATGGTCTACTGGTCGTGATTTCACAGTCTCAATCGGGGTCACTACACTATCTACCACAGCACAAAACATTCTAACAGGTACTAATAAAATCACACAACAAGATGGAAAAGGACAGAAAGAAGAACAGAAAAAGACAGACCTGCTAATCCGTCACCTATAGCATCGGCCTCCTCGACCGTCAATGAAAAATCCTTGCCCCTCTGGGTATATTCCTCTGATGGTACGGGACATGATGCTGCGCCACAGGTGGTCTAGCTCCATCTTTCTGCCATGTGCTTCGCCAAATAGAGGTACGGTAGGACAATCCTTCATTTGGTGAGCAGCGGATCCACAGAACAGACACACCTTCATCCTTCTCCTACAAATATCCCAAGTGTGTCCTGCTTCCTATAATAGGTACAAGTGGGCATCCTTTGATCCTGTCCCTGAGGCTGCTGCTGCACCTGCTGAACAGGAGCTCTAGCTGGTGCAAACAACTGCTGGGGTTGATGTACTGCCTTCTGCCCATAGGGACGCTTCGTCGGTCCCGTACTACCGCTCGCACCACCTGAATCATCCCTGCCTCTCTTGGACTTTAGCTCTAAGTCATCCTCAGCCTTAAGATCATTTACCATAATTTGCTCAAAAGTCGCCTTGCGATCACCTTTGGTCAATGACTTGACCTCCTTGATTAAGCCCTTACAGAATTTCCTTGCCTGCTGCATCACTCAGCCCCTCCACAAATATGCCCAGACGACATAACTCTGTAGCGTACTTGTCCACTAGCATGCTTCCCTATACGAGACTCTCGAACTGGCTCTCCAAAGCACTAAGAGCCACATGGCCCACATCCAGGAAAAACTTTTCATTCAATAAGAGCTATCATTCAATGAGAGCTAGTGGCAAGACATAAATAAGAACATGCTAGATTCAAAAAATATAAACTATTTAGGGGAAATCGTTTAGCATGTTACTAAAGTGGCTCTAATGGCCACACTTGTGTTAGTGTAATTGCTTGGAAAATGATATTTGTAGCTTTGCAACCACCAACACGTTTCTCGGTGCTAAGTCCCGATACAAGAAGCTCCACCTACAACATTAGACAAAGACTTTAGTATCCAAATAAGCTTGGATCCGCATTTGTTAACTTTGGGAACCCATATACTATTTACTCTAGCATTGGTAGAAAAACTCCTTCAAATAGGACAAGTTGAGCTAATGTGTCCAATACGAGAGCAATAGAAGCACCTAATACTAGTGTGTACACATGTATCAGAGTGAGCATGACAACGATCATGTGACTTACTAGAATGATGAATATCTCTAGAATAAGCATGAGAAGATTTGGCTTTAAGAATATCATGTTCTAACAACAAATCATCATGCATACAAGTAAGAGAATCAAATTTAGCATTTAATAAATCATTCTCTTTTTCAAATAAAAAAATTCTAGAAATAGAAGCATCATTTTGTTTCTTTAAAGTATCAAAAGAAGAATCATGTAAATGAGATAACTCATGTGATTGTGCCTTGAGATCTTCTATTAAAGAGGAAAGAGATTTGATTTTCAAAATTAAAGCCCCATTCAAACTCTTTAAAGAAATACATGATGAGTTTTGAGAATTGAGTCTAGATAATAAGTTATTGTTTTTATTTCTCAACAACTCATTAGCTTATTATAAATGAACAACATTTTCAGAAAGTTCTTCATTAGTAGAATGAAGGTTATTAAGAATCTCTAAGGATTGTTTAGTCATGGCTTTCCACTTAGAGTATTTCTTGCATTTAGAAGAAACATGATTGTCTATGTTACTAGAAGTAGAACCCTCTTTATCAAAGGAGGAATGCGATGCCATAGAAAAATAACAAGGATCTACTCTAAGGATGTTAAGCCTAATAATAGAGTCTTTGATCTGATACCAATTGAAAGCACCCTAGAGGAAGGAGGGTGAATAGGGTCAAGCTTACTAATCAAGCACTAGATGGTTGCTAATAGGCAATTTAAAAATTAAGAGTACAAGAGAAGAAGCAACAAAAATACCGACACTCGATGTATCCTGGTATCCTCCCAAGGGGATCTCCATTCCCGAAACTCTCTCCAGCTATAATCTACTATTATCACAAATAGTATAACGTGAGTTTTTATCCGAAGACTCACCAACTTCTTACATGAGAAATTTTATCCGAAGGCTTATCCGACTTCAATACACGAGAGCTTTGATCCGAAGACTCCAACTTCACAAGAGCTTTGATATAAAGACTCCCCAACTTCAATCTCTTTACAAGAAGGTTTATGATCTTCTTACAACAAGATGAAGATCGAACTTTTACAACTCAAGAACACTCTAACACAAATCATGGATAGGCAAGTAAAAGCTTTGGTAGAGTTGTTACGGATAGGCTTTGGTAGTTTAGAAAATTTTAAACTCAAAGCATCAAGCTTGAATGAAGGGATTCAAGGCTATTTGTAACCCAAACAAGAGAAAGTGTAAAGGAGCAACTTTTTATCAGTGGTCGGAAGATCCGTCAGTCATCCGTGGACGTCCGTCGGATCTTCTGCCTATAGTGTGCAACGGCTATAAATATAGTCGTTGTGATCATCGATGGGACAGGATCCAACCGTTGGATTCCAAACGATAACAATTCGGATTATCCCTCGAATTTCTGCAGACTTCTGTCAGATGATCCAATAGCTCACATAAAGTTTTATGTGGTCCATTCGGATCTTCCGTCGGTCATCCACGGAGATCCGCCGGATCTTCTGAATGACTGTCCAAATGTGATGCATGATGGTTATCTATCATAGCTTTCGATTTTGTCATCCATTTTCTGTGTTTACAATTTTCCCTAAGACTCATTACAGACTTCAGATATACTTTAACAGGTGTAGCACTACAAGAAAAATACCTTTATATAATGCATGTAAAAAAAGTAATTATAACATTTTGTATAAAAACGTTACAGAGATTCAAAAACACTGCTTAATATAACGGATTGGAGAAATTTTTGGCATATTATAACGATTTTTGTCTATAACTGTTATATATATATGGCTAACGTTTTATAACGATTCACTTGACAAACATTATAAAAAGTTCTAAATTTTTCCCAAATAACTCAGCTAGACCGCCCGTTCCTTCATTCTTCCCGATAAAATTTCCAACTACAAAATTTCCCCCCTCCTAACTCCCCGCTCTCCACTCCTCCTCTCCTCCTCCTCCTTCTTCTCATGTACTTCTCCTCCTCCTCCTCCTCCTCCTCCTCCACGTCATCGTCACTGAAGAAGAAGATGAGGAACATTCTACAATACACCGCTCCGGTTGCCTTCTCGCAAACGATCGACCGAAGACGAGGAGCAGAGTAGCAGATCCGAATATCCAAACTCCCCCTCCCTCGTCGTCACCGACTTCAGGTTTGCCTTTTATTTTGTTTGGTTTCTTTCTTCTCATATCTCTCTCTCTCTATTTTAATTTAGGAATTGGGGGTTTTGGATTTTTTTTTTCCTTCCAAATATAAAATTAGGGTTAGGATTTGTTCCAACAACTTCTATTAATTAATCCTCACTCTTTGACTCCATCCCATCGATCTTTCTTACAAAATTTCCATTTTTCGTTCTAATTAGGGTTTTTTGTTTCCTATGTTTTGACATAGCCGTTCAAAAGGTACGTAGAGACCGGGAGGGTGCACTCGTCAACTAGGGGAAGGACCACGGGAAGCTCGTCGTCGACTAGAACAGAGTAAAAATCTATTCCATGTTTTGACATAGCCGTTCTAATTAGGGTTTTTCTTTGTTTCCTAAAGTTTATTTATATACTATTTCATGTCTAGAAAAAGTTCAGGTAAAATTGAAGTGGGGAGGTTGTTTAATAGTTTACTTTGGGAGGGTGCATCAGGTTTTAAGCACTTGGATCTCTCAGTTCTGAACTTCCATTATGTAATCCAAATTTATAGGCACCTGTTAGTATTAATACTAGCATGTGCTAAAGTAAAATCTTACTTGAATATACTATTTGTTTATGCTATTGTGTTATCTAGTTGATTTGTATGGTGGCATTCAGTATGGCTTTGCGAATGGTGGGGAAGTAAAAAGTGCCCCAATCCAATCTAATGATAGGTCAGGAACCCCTTTACTTCAGAACGTCGATCCGAACGTATGGTATTTCGAACCTTATTACTATGGAGGTGAGAGGAATATTATGTGTTGGTTAAGAAATTGGACTAGATGAATGTTGAACACTGAAATTATGTTTGTTACCATTTATTTTTTCTCATTTGTGTTCGTATTCAGTTTACCATAATAAAAGTGCGGTTATAATTATGCAAAAACTTGGTCTTGATGTAGTATAAGACTGCCAAGTTATCCTCTATGGTTAACAGTTGAATTTATTGTTGTTTATGATAGTTGTTGATTTAACAGATGGGGTATCCCTTTAGATATCTATATTGGAGTATACAAAAGCATGGCCGGGAACTTGGTGTTGTGTTTGTGCTTAGGTTGAAAAACTTATTTGGAATCAGTTTTGGGCGTTTACCACAAGAGTATTGATCCCTGAAAGTTTCAATGATTTTTATTCAGTCATTTTTTATGGTTTCAGTATTGTTTTGGTATCTGTTTCGACTGATATTGAAACCTCTGTTTGTCATTGTATTTGCATCCATGTTAATCCAGTATTTCTTGTGTCCAACACAAGCTATTATTTGTTGATGTTTGCATGAAATTGTTGGCTTTCAACTAACTTTGTTGTCTGTACTTTTTGTAGGTTATATTCTGGCTTAAGACAATTCATATACAGTAGAGGGAAGAAATGGAACTTAAAATAGTATTGATGCTTCTGATACAGTTTCTTTCTTGAACATGTTATTACTTATTTTGCACTTCTGTTTTTGAAAGAATACAAAAAACAATGAAGATTTTTACACTATAACTGGTTACCTTCCTACCTTGCCAATTCTAGCTTTTTTTCTCAGTTCTTTCTTGTTTTTTCTAGCAATATGTCCTTTTCACTACATATGGTAATCATGTTGTAGATTTACCACTTTTCGTTCTTCTCAAACTATTACTGGGATGTGTTACTTCCACTTCCCCTGCTGTCACTTACAGAAGACATTGTAAATGATAGTCTATATTGTTGATCTTTTGCATGTAATCTTGACCCTAAGCTCAAAACTCAATCTACCCCTAAAATTGATGTATTTGTCTTTGTTTTCGAGTTCGAGCATTTAATTTTCTTGTCTCTAACCACTTTTGCTTTTATGGTTCTTGCAGTTGCACATCTTGCCAAGGGAAATACTTGGCAGGTCAACCTTCGGTCTATCAATGTTGCCCCTCAACTGGTTCCCAATGAAAGTGGTCGATAGTTTCCTCCTATGTTCATGGTTGATGCTAGGAAGTATAGAGCCATACGGGCTTAAATGGCCTAAGATCGGACCATTACAACTGAAAAGTGAATCTGGCAAGGTCCCTGTTCTAGAGAGCTTGAGCTATACCAAGAAAGTTTATGTTACAAGTTTTTGTCCTTGTTCAGTTTATTAGTATTTGCACGTATATATATACTTGTAGTATTTGTATCAGAAATGATGAAATTTATTATTTATTACTGTCTGCTTTCCATCTTTCATACTGTTTGATATCAAAGATTGTCCTTGTGATTTGGAAATATCATCATAATATCTCTTTATTTTTATTAGTATTTGCACGTATATATACTTGTAGTATTTGTATCCGAAATGATGAAATTTATTATTTATTACTGTCTGCTTTCCATCTTTCATACTGTTTGATATCAAAGATTGTCCTTGTGATTTGGAAATATCATCATAATATCTCTTTATTCATCTATTCATTCTTTATTTGTAGGTACGTACAGTGTTGACTTTTGAAGGGATATACAATGTTGGCTTTTGAAGAGATGTCACAATTTGGTGTTGGTTAATGATGTTTCAACGTTTTGAGGCCGGTTGTCCTAAAAGGGAAAGATGTATATATTTTTGGATATTGAAATGTAATGGTGATATGTTGGTAAAATAAAAGTTGGAAAAAAGTGATATATTTTGAAATGTAATTAAGATGATATGATATTTGGATATTTTTAATGAAATGTTTCAAATGTTAGTTAAATTTTATATTTATGTTGTCTCAGGAATTAATATACTTTTTATAACACATTGAATTATGAGCATGTGGCCTAGTGGTTAAGAGAGATGCAAGTGGTCGGAGTTCGAACCCCAGTGGAGACGAGTTCGCCACAATTACCCATTGTTTCAATAAAAAAATAAAAAAATAAAAAAAAAAAATATATATATATATATATATATATATATATATATATATATATATATGTGGGAGCGGATCAAAAGTCCCCCTTAGAAAGCTCCCCAAAAACCTCCCTCACTCTAATTCGTAATATTAATGTTAATATTAATATTAATGTTAATATTAATGTTAATATTAATTTTTTTAAATTTATTTTTATATTAATGTTAATGTTAATGTTAATATTAATAATGTTAATGTTAATATTAATTTTAATGTTAAGTTTAATATTAATTTTAGTCTTTAATGTTAATATTAACATTAATATTAACATTAAATTATGGATTAGAGTGAGGGGGATTTTTGGGGGACTTTCTAAGGGGGGCTTTCTAAGGGGGGCTTTCTAAGGGGGGTTTTGATCCGCTTCCTATATATATATATATATATATATATATATATATATATATATATATATATATGGCGCGGATCAAAAGTCACACCCGGAGCCCCGCCAAAGCCCCCCCCCCCCCCCCCCCCCTCGCCCCCCACCCCCCCACCCCCCCCCTCCCGCACCATCGTATCGGGGGGTCCGCATGGAGCTCGTGCCTGCGTTATTTCGATCCAATAGTCGAGGACAACAGGGCTCCCACGAGACTCCAGATCTGGACCCATATATATATATATATATATATATATATATATATATATATATATATATAAAACTAGGGATCAAGGTCCCCACTCTTAGTGCCGACCCTGGCTCAAGACAGTTAGGGCGACCGTCCACGGCCCACGGATCCGGAGGGTCCAAACAAATCAGTTTAAATATAAATATTTTTGTATCTAAAAGGACCTAATAGTTATGTTTTATGGGTTTCACTTAAAACAAAACAATATGATTTATTAGTTAGTATGTTAAGCTTGCGTATATATGAGGTCCTTCGTTTAATTCTAGGAGATGACAGTTTTTTTTTTTAATTTACTTTTGTTTTAGTTTTTTTCAAATTTTTTTTTTTTACATTGTTGAAAATTTTTAATTTTTTTTTTAAATTATTGAGAAAATTTAAATTTCTTATATATAACAAAGTGAAAAATCGAGCTCGACCAACCAAGAAAAATACCTTACACCTTAATCACATAAGTTACAAAAAGTGTTTGGATATAATTAAATATTATTATTATTTTACGTGTAATACATGTACATTTATTAGTGTGCATATATATATATATATATATATATATATATATATATATATATATATATATATATATATATATATATATATATATATATATATATATATGCAAATGACCTCTAGCCTAGTGGTTAAGAGAGATGCATGCGGCCCAAGAGATCGGGAGTTCGAGCCCCAGTGGAGGCGAGTTCGCCACAATTACCCATTGCTTCAAATATATATATATATATATATATATATATATATATATATATATATATATATATATATATATATATATTTGGAATCAGGTAAATTGTTTTTGGAATCGCTTCCACTGGAATCCGAACTCCTGACCACTCGGGCCGCATACATCTCTTATAATATATATATATATATATATATATATATATATATATATATATATATATATATATATATATATATATATATATATATATATATATATATATATATATATATATATATATATATATCGGGCCGCATACATCTCTTATAATATATATATATATATATATATATATATATATATATATATATATATATATATATATATTAAAAAAATATATATATTTTATATTTTATTTTTATTAATTTTTTTTTTTGGGTGTCCTTCTTACTGGAGCTTAGGCGCGTGCGCCTAAGGGGGGATTCGAACCCGGGCCTTCCGCCCGGGGAGCCCCCGTCGCTACCACTAGGCCACGACCCCTTGGACTTATATATATATATATATATATATATATATATATATATATATATATATATATATATATATATATAAATATATATATATATATATATATAGAATATATATATATATATATATATATTTTTTTTTTTTGGGTGTCCTTCTTACTGGAGCTTAGGCGCGTGCGCCTAAGGGGGGATTCGAACCCGGGCCTTCTGCCCGGGGAGCCCCCGTCGCTACCACTAGGCCACGACCCCTTAGACATATATATATATATATATATATATATATATATATATATATATATATATATATATATATATATATATATATATATATATATATATATATATATGCAAATATAAAAAAAAAAAAATATATATATATATATATATATATATATATATATATATATATATATATATATATATATGCAAATGACCTCTAGTCTAGTGGTTAAGAGAGATGCATGCGGCCCAAGTGGTCAGGTGTTCGAGCCTCAGTGGAGGCGAGTTCGCCACAAGTACCCATTGCTTCAATATATATATATATATATATATATATATATATATATATATATATATATATATAATAATAATAATAATAATAATAATAAAAATAAACCTACCCAGCTGTACTCATCGTTATATATACTAGTAAATGCGCACGTATAATAAAAATATTATCCAATTATAGTCAAATATTTTTCTTCTAACTCATGTGGTTAAGGTTGTAGCTATTTTTTTTGTTTGGTTGAGTTCGATTTTCCATATTGAACATATATATCGAATTTAAACTTTTTCAACAATTTTTTTACATAATTTAATTTTTTTTTAAAATTAAATGGTTTATGATATACACAAAGTTTTGACGGTTCAATCTTGAACCGTTTTGAAGTCCCGAGATATATAACTTACCCAGCTGTACCCATCGTATGTGTGTGTGTGTGCATTTCTGATATAGAAACCTACCTAACTGTACCCGTCGGATCTTTTTTTTTTCCCTTAAAAATTAACGTCCATGGACAACGTCACCCAGCCAGCCTTGACCCGAAGGCCGTGGACAACGTCATCGAGCCGCCTCCGTAAGAGTAGAGGCTCGAATCCGTGCCCTCACCCTCGAGTGCCAGCGGTCTTACCCATCGATCGTGGTATAACGTTTGTATTGCAGTTGTGATTTGTGAGACATTGAAACCTACCTAGCTGTACCCATCGTGTATAACGTTTGTATTTGTTTAAGAGAAGTCTCATACTATAGCATGTGGCGACTTAACTCTCTTGCTTGCTTAAAAATGTCCTCGCCTCAAACTCTCTTCTCCACTTCTTCCTCCTCCTCCTCCTCCTCCGAGCATCTGCAGCGGCAATGGCGTCTCTATTCTTTTTCTCCCCATTCCCCCACTCGCCAAACCCAAGAAAATCTATCCTCAGAAGAAACCCCAAGTCCAACACCAGGCTACAGCGCCCGATCGGCCCCCGCGCGAATTCGGATCCGGGTCGGGATCCGAACCCGATACCCGGCCTGCCAAGGTTCCCCAACCCCTTCGAATCCATCTTCACCCGCCAAAGGCAAAACCCTAGCCCTGACCCGAAGCCCCTCGTCTCCACCTTCTCCCGCAGGAACCCTAACCACAAAACAACACTCGAACCTGGAGCTACGGCACCCCTGCCCAGAAAACCTAGCCCCGAAGGCAGCGTGACCAGCTCCACCCGCCACGACCACCACCCCACTGAGGATGCGCCTCCTGAGCAAGGAGCAGTGTCGGAGTCCGATGCCCCGCCTCCTGAGCAAGGAGCGGTGTCGGAGTCCGATACCCCTCCCGAGGACGAAGAGGAGGAGGTGGAGCTCGAAGAGGACGACGAGATGGAAGTCAAAGAGGAGGAGGAGACGGAGCTTGCACCGCCGATCCAAGGAGGGTCGGGGATCGAGATGGGAGAAGCTTTGCTGAGCATGGACGAACTGGGGAAGATGCCAACTTTGGGAGTTAAATGGATACCCATTACACTCCCAGGGTGGAAGCCACACCCGAAACCCATTACACCCCCGAGGAAGAAGCCACTTCCGAAACCCACTAAACCCTCGGGAAAGAAGCCACTTCCGAAACCAATCACACCCCGGGGGAAGAAGCCACCTCCGAAACCCATTGCATCTCCGGCGAAGAAGCCAATTCTGAAACCCACTACACCCCCGGTTCCACCGACGGAGGCTGCACCGCCGACTTACGAGTTGATTCCTGAGTCGGTTCCACCGACGGAGGAGACGTCTCCATCTGCATTGCCGTCTAAAGAGGATTCAGTTCCACCGACGGAAGATGCATCCCCAGCCATACTGCCGACTGAAGAAGAGGATTCAGTTATGCCGACAGAGGATGCATCCCCAGCTGCACCTTCAACTGAAGAAGAGGATTCAGTTGCGACGGAGGATGTATCCCCAGCTGCACCGTCGGCTAAAGAAGAAGATTCCGTTCCGCCAACGCAGGATGCATCCCCAGCCGCACCGCCGTCAACAGTTCCGCTTATGGAGGAAGCATCCCCAGCAGCCGCACCTTCGACTGAAGAAGTGGATTCATCTCCGCCGATGGAAAATGCATGCCCAGCCGCACCGCCGCAAACTGAAGAAGTGGATTCAGTTCCGCCGATGGAAAATGCATGCCCAGCCGCACCGCCGCAAACTAGAGAAGGGGATTCAGTTCCGCCGATGGAGGATGCATCCCCAGCCGTACCATCGCAGGCTGAAGAAGTGGATCCAGTTCCGCCGACGGAGGATGCATCCCCAGCCGCACTGCCAACTAAAGAAGAGGATTCAGTTCTCCCGACGGAGGATGCATCCCCAGCCGTACCGCTGCCGACTGAAGAAGATGATTCAGTTCCGCCTACGTTGGATGCATCCCCAGCAGCCGCACCTCCGAGTGAAGAAGAGGATTTAGTTCCGCCTACTAAGGATGCATCCCCATCAATCACACCTCCGACTGAAGAAGAAGATTCAGTTCCGCCGACAAAGGATGCATCCCCAGCCGCACCTCCGACTGAAGAAGAGGATTCAGTTCTGCCTACAAAAGATGTGTCCCCAGCAGCCGCATCTCAGACTGAAGAAGAGGATTCAGTTCCGCCTATGGTGGATGCATCCCCAGCCGTCGCATCTCGGACTGAAGAAGATGATTCAGTTCCGCCTACAGAGGATACATCCCCAACAGCCGCACCTTCGACTGAATCAGTTTTGCCTACAGAGGATGAGGATTCAGTTCCGCCTACGGAGGATGCATCCCCATCAGCCGTACCTTCGACTGAAGAAGTGGATTCAGCTCCGCCGACGGAGGATGTATCCCCAGCCGCACTGCCCCAGACTGAAGAAGAGGATTCAGTTCTGCCGATTGAGGATGCATCCCCCGCGGTACCGTCAAAAACTGAAGAAGTGGATCCAGTTCCACCGACGGAGGATGCATCCCTAGTCGTACCGCCGACTAAAGAAGGGGATTCAGTTCTGCCGACGGAGGATGCATCCCCAGCCGCACCGCCGCGGACTGAAGAAGAGGATTCAGTTCCGCCTACGGAGGATGCATCCCCAGTTGCACCGCCGCCGACTGAAGAAGAGGATTCAGTTCCGCCTACGGAGGATGCATCCCCAGCAGCTGCACCTCCGACTGAAGAGGATTTAGTTCCGCCCACGAAGGATGCATCCCCATCAGCCATACCTTCGACTGAAGAAGATTCAATTCCGCCGATGAAGGATGCATCCTCAGCCGCACCTCCGACTGAAGAAGAGGATTCAATTCTACCTACAGAGGATGTATCCCCAGTAGCCGTATCTCGGACCGAAGAAGAGGATTCAGTTCCGCCTACGATGGATGCATCCCCAGCCGTTGCATCTCGGACTGAAGGAGAGGATTCAGTTCCGCCTACGGAGTATGCATCCCCAACAGCCGCACCTTCGACTGAAGAAGAGGATTCGGTTTCGCCTACAGAGGATGAGGATTCAGTTTCGACTACGGAGGATGCATTCCCATCAGCCGCACCTTCAACTGAAGAAGTGGATTCCGCTCTGCCGAAGGATGCATCCCCAGCCGCACCACCGCAGATTGAAGAAGAGGATTCAGTTCCGCCGATGAAGGATGCATCCCCAGCCGTACCGTCGCAGATTGAAGAAGTGGATCCAGTTCCACCGACGAAGGATGCATCCCCAGCTGCACCACCGACTAAAGAAGAGGATTCTGTTCTGCCGGCGAAGGATGCATCCCCAGCCGCACCGCCACTGACTGAAGAAGAGGATTCAGTTCCGCCTACAAAGGATGCATCCCCAGCAGCCGCACCTCCGACTGAAGAAGAGGATTTAGTTCCGCCTACGAAGGATGCATCCCCAACAGCCACACCTGCCACACCTTCGACTGAAGAAGAGAATTCAGTTCCGCCGACGAAGGATGCATCCCCAGCCGCACCTCTGACTGGAGAAGAGGATTCATATATGCCTACAGAGGAGGATGTATCCCCAGCAACCGCATCTCGGACTGAAGAAGAAAATTCAGTTCCGCCTATGGTGGATGCATCCCCAATCGCCGCATCTTGGACTGAAGAAGAGGATTCAGTTCCGCCTACGGAGGATGCATCCCAAGTCGCACCTCTGACTGAAGAAGAGGATTCAGTTTCGCCTACGGAGGATGTATCCCCAGTAGCCGCATCTCTGACTAAAGAAGAGGATTCAGTTCCGCCTACGGAGGATGCATCCTCAACCGCACCTCCGACTGAAGAAGAGGATTCAGTGTCGCTGACGGAGGATGTATCCCCAGTCGCACCGCTGCCGACTGAAGAAGAGGATCCAGTTCCGCCTACAGAGGATGCATCCCCAGCTGCACCGTCAACTGAACAAGAGGATTCAGTTTCGTCGACGAAGGATGCATCCCCAGTCGCACCGCCGACTGAAGAGGATTCAGTTCCATCGACGGAGGATGCATCTCTAGCCGCACCGCCGACTATAGACGAGTCCCCAGCCGCGCCGCCGATTGAGGACGGGCCGGTTCCGCCGACGAAGGATGCCTCTCCAATCGCACCACCGTCCGAAGAGGATTCGGTTTCACCGACGGAGGATGCGGCCCAGGCCACATCGCCGACTGAAGAGGAGTCTATTCTGCCCAAGGAGGATGCGTCCCCATCAGCACCGTCTACTGAAGATGAGTCGATTCTGTCCACGGAGGCTGTGTCCCCACCCGAACTGCCGACTGGAGACGAGTCTGTTCCAGCTACAGAGTCTGCGTCCGTAACTGCACCGCCAACTGAAGACGAGTCGTCGGTTCCGCCGATTGAGGTTGCCTCTCCAGCCGCACTGCCGTCCGAAGAGGATTCGGTTCCACCGACGGAGGCTGCTTCTCCAGCTGCACTGCCGATCGAAGAGGATTCGGTTCCTCCGATAGAGACTCCGCCAACTGAGGCTACGTCCCCACCTGCACCGACGATTGATGAGGACTGTTCAGGAGGAGGTGAGGACAGCTTGTTGCCACTGAATGGGAATCTGGTGCTACCGAACTCTGGGGTTGGGGATCTGAAGAGAATGTTGGTAGGTATGGTTAATGGGACGGACTATGGATTCACGGTGTCGACAAATGTTAGGGGGAAGATCTTCGAGCTGGTGAGCCTGCTCGAGGCGAAGAACCCTACCTTGACGCCAGCAGAGAAGCTCGATGGGAACTGGATTCTTCTGTAAGTGACTGCTTTAGAATTCTCATTTAAATCTAGCTTCAAACATACCATTAACAATGAAATTATTATCAAAGATTGAATTGTAGAATCGTAAAGGGATCTGCATCGAATAGTGGATCCATGATTAAAACCTTAAAAAATTTAAGAACTATGGACAATTGATATCTAGAGTATATCATGCATATTTGAATACTCGAGGAATAGAACATCAAATCAAGTAGGTCTGCACAAGCACAAAACATTTTATTTTTCTACTTGTAGGATTTTGGAAGAGAAGAGAATAAGAGAAGTTTACATCTTGGAAAATGACGAAATAAATAGGTTGGATATGTTATGAAGGCCTTCTGTAACTTATTCAAGGGTTCTTTGAGAAAACAAAACCCCCCAAAATACCTCTCAACCCAAATCTGACTGCCCTGCCCTAGATCATACGATGTGGGCCTTCGATACAGATCCTACGATTCGGACCCGATCCAGGTGATCCTTGGCCGCTGCAATTTTTCGTGTAACCAGGATCAGATTGGATCAGATCCAACCCTGATCTCATGATTTTGACAACACATATTATCATAATGTGAGAGCAATTTGAACTACATCCGTTCTTAAAATCTTAGTTTGGTAAATTCTTGGAAGCATGACACTCCAAAAATTAGCGCAGTTCGTGTTGGATATGTCTGGGGCACAACCTGTACACTCCAAAATAAGTGATGTGTAGCTGTATCTTTACCATGTCGTGCCATGTCTGTGCAACATTGGGTAAATTAGTTGCAATATATCACATTGGTCCAACTAATCTGATATTTACCGAAATATGTCCAAATTCTAGAAATATTGAGCAGGAGTTGGGATTTATCAGGAATGTACATGTTAGTACATACTGAGACAAAGGGAAATTTATGTTACATAGCTTATCTTGATAATTTTTATGGTAGCCCATATTAGAATCAAGCTTGACAAAACATATCTAAGATTGGACTTTTATTGGTTTTAGGAGCTTTACAGAACTAAGCAAAACCTTAAACTTAAGGATGATGAGTTGAAATATAATAATGTTGGTTCTTAATGAAGGATACCTTGTGTAAGCATAAAGTAGAAACTCGAACATAGCAATAATTTCCCTTCTATCTTGAAATGTTCCAAAGAGCA
This sequence comes from Iris pallida, assembly GCA_029216955.1. Taxonomy (NCBI): domain Eukaryota; kingdom Viridiplantae; phylum Streptophyta; class Magnoliopsida; order Asparagales; family Iridaceae; genus Iris; species Iris pallida. The sequence continues at coordinate 3,982,698 of JANAVB010026997.1, forward strand.
TACATGTAAACATGTACATGATATGTTATTCCATTCAGCTTGAACTAGTTTACACAATGATGGGTATTTTTGCTGTCTGGTTCGCATGAAAATGAAGAGAGTATGTGCTTCGAGAGATGGGATTGCATCTCTCATAAAAAAGCACTTCTTACAATCCATAGAAAACTCAAGTGTCATGCAATGATGGACAGTGTACACAGATTAACACTACGAAGTTGGTATATATATATATATATATATATATATATATATATATATATATATATATATATAAAATAGTAAAACTTAGATGGTGAAACTTTTGAATTCCGAAAATACCCTTATATATTTATA
>JANAVB010026997.1:3985530-4013030 GCA_029216955.1 Iris pallida
GCCATTTATTCCAAGTTTCTTGCTACAATAATGGCCCACTCGACCTTTAATTGATGCGGTCAGTTTCGACATTGATGCAACTTTCATTTACATTGGCTTAAATGCATGTTGCTCCGCATAAGCTTGATTTTATATAGTTTTGGACAGCGTGATTGATGCTACTGCAAACTTGGTTTGACCTTCTTTAGTAGAGCTTTTCCAAACTCACTCTTAGCTTGACAATCGAAGCGTCTTGCACTTAGCAAATGACATCAGCCACTAAATAATCTATTTGGTCACCATCGAACTCAATAGAAGGAAGTTCCTCTCCAGAAAAGAGGCCCAAGAGAGTGTCGTATCCAAAAAAGAAGGGTAAGGGGCGCCTTCTGACTATCAAAGAGCGATCGACCTACATGACTACAAAGAGAATCTCTTGCTATTATCCCCTAGAGTTATAGCAGATAATCTCTTTTGTAGCGAGCCCTACCCGACGACTGAGGGGGGCTAATGCTAGGGCTAACAGTTTGGATTGAATTAAAGGAAGGGGGGCAGGGGTTGGAAATGACCATTATGTTGATTAAGTAACATGCAGTAGTTCCTCCCACCCCTTCAGTTACTGAGGTTTCTACACTCCAGGCAGCCATCTGACGGTCTTTTAGACATTCCATCTGCTATCTTTACTCATACTGAGCGCTCAACTTTAATATCTTTACTTTTATTTTCAATTATTGTACCTTACCTTTTAAATGTGTGCTTTCTCTTGTAGACATAAAAGTACAGTGCATCCTTTTCAAAGAATAGCTTTCTCGTGAAAATTAGGCTTAGTTTATAAGAATAGTTTTCTCTGGAACTGTTTCTTTGTTTTTGAGTTTTCCCTACACAAACTTTCTTCTACTTCACATTAGTCCCATAGGGACTATTGGATATTTGGATATTCTTATTAGTGACATAGTGTTCATTCTTGCAGTCTAAAACTTGCTATAAAAAAGGATGTAATGTTCCAAAATATGTTTTCTCCATGATGAGGGATGGGGGTAATCCCTAATAAGGGATGTGGTAATGACCATGTAAAACTCATGGATCAATTGGGAGCAGACAAAATTTCACCTTAAAGTATTTTTAAAGGTTCGGGGCATCGGTCGATATTGATACTTTTTTGTCATGTCCGGTCCAATAATCATCCTAACCTATACTGGCCGATACCCAAGTTGTGGCTCTACTTCTCGGTCAATTCAACAAAAAAATTGAAAATAAAAAAAAGAGAAATATGACAAAACTATGTTGTAACAATTCTTATGACATCAACATGCTCATACGTCTTAATATTGTTTCATTCAAAACTATCTATTGTGTGGGTACTTTGTATAAAAGCAAGTAGTAGAGAACAATATATATCGCGAATGATAATTCACCATTATCGAATATTATTCTATTCAAAACTAGCGGGAAACAACAAATATTACTTAAGGTTATTCCTAAATGTGACAAATATTTTTCAAGTTTTTAAAAGAACTCCTTGTTAACTTTTTACTTTCTGAAACTAAGAATTCCGGAACTTCGATCTGAAACTGCCGATAACCATACTCATAAGAAGGGTCCGAAACCGGTTCCAATATCAATACTGCAAACCTTGGTATTTTTCGTAGTTGCAGATTTGTGAAAATCAAATATTTAGTTTGAATATTGGATTGCTCCATTGATAATAGCATTATTAGCATTTAGATCTAAGCTAATTTGTACTAAAATACACTGAAACTTGACATTTGTGCACTTAAATACCTTGAACTTTGTTCAAATTTCGTCCCTTGAACTTTGTATTCGTTACCACTTTGCTACCTTCCGTTAAACGCCCGTCCAAAATCCATTGCATATGACCAATGCATGCCCTTTTATGGACTTCTTCACCCTCATATCCATCCTCCCACTCGCCTTCTTAATCCTCATTCAACCCTAAATGTAACTGTAGTGCCACTTCCTCCCCCCCCACCCCCCCCCCCCCCCCCCCCCTCTTACCACTTTGCTACCTTCCGTTAAACGCCCGTCCAAAATCCATTGCATATGACCAATGCATGCCCTTTTATGGACTTCTTCACCCTCATATCCATCCTCCCACTCGCCTTCTTAATCCTCATTCAACCCTAAATGTAACTGTAGTGCCACTTCCTCCCCCCCCCCCCCCCCCCCCCCCCCCACCCCCACCCCCACCCCCACCCCACCCATGCTGCCCCCACTCTCTCCTGTTTCCCCCATTCAAAACACCATCTTTCTATAAAAATGGAAGGGGTTCTTTGATGACCTTTTGTTTAGATTTAACTCTTTTAGCTAATTTTAAATTGGTTTTTGTTTCTGCTTTGCATACATGATTTTGAAATGGGTTCTTGTCAAAATTCAAAAACTTTCTTGTAGAAGTCTAGAAATTTGCTTTTTACCTTCAGTTTGAATCGGTTCTTCACATAAATAATATATTAACTTTTGGGTTAACATTGATCCATTGTGCTGGGTTAACATTGGGGGACAAAATGACTTTTCCACCCTTCCATTAACGGCATCGAGACACTGAAAAGATGAGTAAAGTTGAAGGGGCAATTTGGACAAAAACAAAGTTCAAAGAATTTATGTGAACAAAGGCCAAAGTTCAGGGTTTTTTAGTGAAATCAGTCCTAGACCTATTTTATTCATACCTAGTTTCTGAAAGTTACGTCCTTGAAAGGGCTGAATGGAAAAGAAAGATTTATGTTGCCATTCCATATGAGTTGGGATAAAGACCTTTGTTGTTTTTCTTCTTGTTTTTGTTTGTGTAAGCTCGCTACAATCTAAAGATTTCAACCTTTCGAATTTTATTTATTTACTTGTTTGGTTGCCATTAATTTCTGCCATTGGTATGTCTTTGTTTTAGGTACACAGCATTTTCTGAGCTATTGCCTCTTGTAGCAGTTGGCACAATACCACTGGTCAAAGTTAAACAGATATCTCAAGCTATTGACAGTAATAGTATGACAGTAGTTAATGCTGCTACTATTTCTAGCCCATTTGCCAGTTTCTCCTTTAGTGCAACGGCTTCCTATGAGGTTCTAAGTTCATCAAGAATACAGGTATCTGAATTTATGTTTATGAAATATTTGTTTTTGCTATTTTTGTTTGGCTCGAAATTTGAAGTTTGAATTTGTGACGTTTGTTTTGCACATATTGCCATGAGTCTTCATATTCTGAACAAAGACTTTTTGTTACTTCTCAGTTTGGTAATAAAAAGTATATTCCATGAATACAACATCCACAGAAACTGTCCTCTCTCTCAAAACATATTAATATTTCACTTAGGTGCACCATCAGGGATGCATATCACATAAAGAACTATGTTTCTTCCTAATCCAAGATTCGTCCTAAAAACATAACAACTAGCAAGTATATATAGACCATTATATACTTCCTTCATGTGAAGCCAGTAATCCTGAGCTAGTGCATCCGTGTTCCTAGATTATCTTAGGCCTGAAAACTTGCTCGCATGTGGTGCTGAGAATAAATAGTGCGTCGATGCCTCATGCTCTAATCTTATTCATCGTGAAACTTGCTCATAATCTCAGTTGCGCCAGCAAACAGAAGTAAAGAAATTTTGGATAGGAACTTATTGGTTTATCAACAACTTCATGTGTGCTACCATTGCTTAACTACTTGGTTACTAGTTGTCTAGAATTAACTTAAGAGACAGAATTGAATATACGGAGATTACCGAACACAAAATAGTACCAGAAGGATGTACACAGGCATGCTACAAAACATGAATATGATGCATAATCCGTATACTGTATACACAGTAATAGGGCAATCTGGAACTGGATAGCTAAATGGAAGAGAATACACAGTAAAGTCTTCTATTATATTGCTGACATAACCAGATAATTGTCCACACTTGTTATAGTACAAGGATGGGAGAAGGAGAAGGTAGGGGCAGGCGTTCAAGTGGATGATCCACAATGTTTATCATGAACCACAAAAAAAGGAAGTTAAAAGAGGAATTGTGAAGCGCTTTGTGAAATGTCTCATTGCTCAATTATTGAGAAGGTACTTACGGCTTGACTCTTCCTGCATGGAACAAACAATAGTACGATATATAATGGACTATACCATGAATTCAGTTTCATAGCTGCTATAATTTCCACTCACACAATTACATCAGTTGTGTCTTTGGTCACACATTAAAGGCCATGTGCTGACCTGGTATCTGTGTATGTATCTTGGATGTCTACAAGCTTACCCTCAAGAGACAACTTACATCTATGTTCATATACTTAGGTGAGTTCTTTTCAGAGAGTTTTAACATTTTCCATCATGAAGCCTTTCGCTTCTTTGCGATGCTACACTATGATATGGCCCAAAGCCGAGGTCCAATCTCTTGTTGATGTCATACCGCTGTAGCATAAGGTTCCAACCTCTTTGTAGTGATGTCCTATTATCTTTCAGCATTAGGTTATCTGCCTTTATGCGGTGCTATTGACTAAAAACCGAGATCCACCTTATGTGCTGTCACGCCACTGTACTATAAATAATGGACTATACCTTGAATTCAGTACCATAGTTGCTATCATTTCCACTCACACAATTACATCAATTGTGTCTTTGGTCGCACATTAAAGGCTATGTGCTGACCTGGTATCTGTGTATATATCTTGGGTGTCAACAAGCTTACCCTTAAGAGAGCTTAAATCTATGTTTATACACATAGGTGAGTTCTTTTTAGAGTGTTTTAACATTTTCCAGCATGAAGCCTTTCGCTTCTTTACGATGCTATACCGCTATGATATGGCAAAGCCGAGGTCAAATCTCTTGTTGGTGTCATACTACTGTAGCATAAGGTTCCAACCTCTTTGTAGTGATGTCCTACTATCTATCTTTCAGCATTAGGTTATCTGTCTCTATATGGTGCTACGCCGCCATGACATGCATGGCCCAAAACTGAGGTCCATCTTATGTGGTGTCACGCCACTGTAGCATAGGGTATTAGTCCCTTCGTTGTGCTGAGCTACCCAGACTTTCTGCAAAGCACGTTGGGCATTCCAAATGTCCAAGAATTCATTAAGAAATTAAAGCCATCCTCCCACGAGACTTGCTTTATACCGAGAGCAAACGGTAGACTACAGAGGTTCCGGGATCCAACTCCATCAATGTTCCTAAGAGTAACCTCTGTACAATGTACATGATATTTTTTCAGTCAATGGTCGTTTGAACCAAAAGCTAGTCTAGTAGATTTCTCTTTCAACTAATACTATAAAACTTTATAGTAAAATTGTAAAGACATATCAGAAGTCCTTCAAGCCTATTTTTCTTGCTGTGTCGTCGATCAGCTGGCGCTTGAGGCCTTTCGTGAATGGATCTGCCAGATTCTCCTAGTTCCAAACATCAACCACTACAATGATGTCATCCTTGATGCGCTCATTCAGTGCTGTGTGACGAAGTCGCACAGTCCTCTTCTTGTCATTGAAGAGATCATTTGATGCCACCGCTGCAGTCTCCTGGTTGTCGCAATATATCGGTATAGCAGGAATCTGCATACCCACTAGAGAAAGATCATACATAAGCTCCTGAAGCTATTTTGCTTCATTTACAGTTGCCAGAGCATAAACTCGGACTCTATTGATGAGTGAGAGAACAAAGTCTCCTTCTTTGACATTTACGATATAGTAGCTCCACCCAAGGAGAAGATGTATCCTCATGTGGACATTTTTCGTTCTCTTCTTCTGAGCACCAACTTGCATCACTGAAGCCTACCACTACTATACATCGGACCATCGGTATGACAGGAATCTGCATACCCACTAGAGAAAGATCATACATAAGCTCCCGAAGCCATTTTGTTTCATTATTTACAGTTGCTAGAGCATAAAACTCGGACTCTATTGATGAGTGAGAGAGCAAAGTCTGCTTCTTTGACTTCTACGATATAGTAGTTCTACCCAAGGAGAAGATGTATCCTTATGTGGGCATTTCGTTCTCTTCTTCTGAACACCAACTTGCATCACTGAAGCCTTCCACTACAGCTAAAAAATTGTTGTAGTGTAGTACAAACTTTTGAGTTCTTTTGAGATATCTCATAACTCTTTTCACAGCTTTTCAGTGTTCCACACCTGGATTGCTCGTGAACCGACTCAGTATCCTTATGGAAAAAGCTATATCAGGTCTAGTGACACTCGTAACATACATCAAACTTTCGATGAGCTAGAGTACTCCAACTGTCTGACATTTTCTTCTGGGTTTGACTTTAGCTTCTTGTCACATCTATAAGGAGTATCGATTTTTGGAAGATCTTGATATCCACAACGTGTGAACATCTTCTCTACGTAGTGAGCTTGTGATAGAGCAAGTCCATCTTCTGTCCGGATGATCTTCATCCCTAGGATAATATCTACATCTCACATGTCCTCCACACTGAACTTGGACGAGAGAAACTTCTTCGTCTCTGTGACGCATTCTAGATCTGTACTCAGAATTAGCATGTCATTCACACAGTGTTGCAAAAATTGGCTAGTCGGCCGCCTAGTCGCTAGTCGGCCGACGGCGACTCGTTTTGGCGCTGGTTAGAGGGAAAAATCGGGGGAGCAGCAAGACGGACCTAGTCGGCCGACTAGGCGGCCGTAGTCGGCCAGGTGGGCCTAGTCGGCCGACTGCCATTTTTTTATAAAAAGGGACCCAATATCAAAAAGAGAAGCAGCAACAGAAGTAGCAGTTACAGCAGAAGTAGCAGCAGAAGGAGAAGAAAAAAAAAATCCAAAAAAATCGTAAGCTTACCTGATCGGCTCCTGGGCCACGCCTACCGCCTCGCCACTGATGACTTCCACAGGTTTTGTTGTTGCTATTTTCTTTGTCTTTCCTTTTTTATAATGGTTGTTGCTTTATTTTTTGTCTTTTTTTGTAGTGGAGTCCACTACCAGGACTGCTGCTGCTTACTTTTGTCTCTTTTTTGGAACTGCTGCTGTTTTCTTTTCTTTTCTTTTCTTTTTGACCTGCTTTTGTTGTTGCTGCTGGTTTTGCTTTTGCTTTTGCTGCTGCTGCTTTTTGACCTCTTGGCTGCTGCTGCTTTTGCTGCATTTAAAAGCAAAAAAAAAAACTGCTGCTGTCTTTTTTTTATTGGAATATATATATATATATATTTTTTGGAAAAAGGGTAAATTTTATTCCACAATCATCGCAATAAGGTTACAACATAGAGATACAATCCCAACTCAGGGAGACATTACTAGTACATCCGACTCAATGTTATGAAGGATGCCCACCAGTGGGGTGGACAGTCCCTCATAAATGCGCCGGTTCCTCTCCCTCCAGACATGCCAAACTGATGCAGCAAGCCTCAATCTAGCACGTCTGGCCCAGCTCTGCCCCCGGCCCCTGCCATCTCCAATCCACTGAAGGATTTCTCTGAAGTCACGCTCCCTTCCAACCCCTCCCAAGTATCTCCGGCTCTGCTCTGCCCAAATGCTCCACGCCACTTGGCACTGAAAGAACAGGTGCCCAATGGATTCATTCTCTGTCTCACACAAAACACACGTAGGGTCAGGGACAGGGACCCCGAACCGAAGCAGTCTGTCCCTAGTAAGCAACCGGCCCAGCACCAGTTTATATGCAGACAATTGCATCTTTCCGGCAAGGCCCTTCCCCCATATAAAGTCATACTCCTCGATCTTGTCGAAGTGGGAACGAACAAGATCGTAGCAGCTGCTAAATCTGAACTCCCCAGCACCCTCCGTGTAGCCGGGAGGGGCCCAAACCCAGACGTCAGACAGTACATCAGGAGTGATCTGTACTTGCCTGATCTTCCCTCTTAACTGAGCAGTGAAACGATAATCCTCTGGTCTCCAGACCCCACCCCTGATGATGCGCCTACAAGTCAGACCTCTGTACTCCACACCATCCGACTGGGGACCCAGAATCTCCAGGAGAGACTGACCAGCAATCCACGGATCAAGCCATAGGTCCGTCTCCCCTCCCTCCCTCATCTTCCGCCGAATCGCCTTCCGAAGTACAGGTCGGTTCCTCAGGATATGCTTGAAAGACACAGAGAAGTTGTTGTCAATGTCACATACCCAGAAGTTCCTATCCCGGAGGTACCGACTAGACATCCAAGCCGACCAAAGAGAGCCGCCCTGAAGGAACCTCCACGCCAGCTTGATCTCCGCCGTCTCCCTGACAGAAACCAGAGAACGCAGACCCACACCTCCCTCCTTCCTAGGACGACAGAGCTGCTCCCAAGAGATGGCATGAATCCCCCCATGCCAAATGAACTTGGCACATATGCCCTCAATCTTTCTGATAGTAGCCAAAGAGACCATAATAGATTGGAGCCAAAATAGAGCAATAGCAGATATAACCGATCGAACCAGCTCAATACGCCCTCCAAAAGATAGGCCAGCCGCCTGCCAGCCCTCTACCCTCCTCTGCGCAAAGTCCACCAGACTCTGACATTCTCGGTCCTTCGCGTAATTGACAGATAGTGGCACCCCCAGATATTTCACCGGGAGGTCACCCTTTTCCACCCCAAGCTCCAGGGCCCGTTCCTCCTTCAAGGTGCAAGAGCTGTTAAAGTAAACTTTGTTCTTGTCCCTATTCAACCGAAGATCCGATAACTGTCCGAACTCCTCCATCACCACCGCAAGCTCCCTCATCCCTCGCATGGAAGGTCTCATCAATACCAATAGATCATCCGCATAAATGAGGTGTGAGACCACCGGAGACACCCTACTGTATATCGGTACAATCCTCTCCCGATGCACCGCGATGTCCATTAGACAGGTAAAATACTCCATCACGAGGGTGAAAAGGTAGGGGGAAAGCGGGTCCCCCTGCCGAAGCCCCCTGCTGCTGCCGAAGAACCCGTAAGGGATACCCTAGATGAGAACCGAGAATGTAGGGGAGGTGATGCACGCTCGGACTCTGTCCACCTATGTCTCGGAGAAGCCCATCGCACCCATCAAATGACAGAGGAAGTCCATGTTGACGGTGTCGTAGGCTTTCCTCAGGTCAAGCTTCACACATGCTTTCATCCCCCCCGGCTTGTGGAACTCCCGAATCATCTCATGAGCCAACAGACTATGCTCAGCAATAGACCGCCCCTTGATGAATGCCGCCTGATTCCAAGAAACCAGGCCCTGCATAGCGTCCTCCATCCTCCTGCACATAAGATGAGTAATTATTTTATACAAATAATTACAGCAAGCAATCGGTCGGAAGTCAGCAAGAGAAGTCGCCCCCTCCTTCTTGGGCACCAGCGTCAGGAAGGTGTGGTTCAGCTCCTTCAGGAGCTTGCCCGTCTCAAAGAACTCCTGAACAGCCTCTAGAACCTGGAACTTGAGGGAACCCCAATGTCGCTTGTAGAAGCCGCTGGAGAAACCGTCCGGCCCAGGGGACTTGGAAGCATCAGCCTGCATCACAATCGCCTCCACCTCCGCCATCCGGATATGAGCCATAAGAAGACTGTTGCCATACTCAGTAATCAACGTCTTCGTAGTCAGCTGCGGGAAAGCCGTGGGATAGTCCGTCTGATGATAAAGCTCAGAGTAGAACCGGACAGCCTCCTCCTGGATAGCAACCTGGTCGGTCACAAGACGCCCATCACTGCCTAGAAGTCTCTGGATGCAGTTCCGGTGCTGGCGAGCCCGAATGACATCATAAAAGAATTTGGTGCAACGGTCCCTATCCTTGAGCCAGGAGCATTTGGCCCGTTGGGCCGCACTAATCTCCTGCTGGAGTCTCAAGGTGTTGACCTCTGCAGCCAACTTCTTCTCTCTAGACGCCAACTCCCCACTCATCATGTCTCCCTGAAGGTCTGACTGCAGGTCTCTCAACTCCGCCTCCTTCTCCTGTAAGGAGGTCCGGGGGAGGGCCCTCACCCAGTCTCTGATGGCGCGTTTGGTCTTCTTCAGCCTGTGAACCATACGGAACTGAGCAGTGCCGGCCACATCCTGACAAAGACCCCCCGCCACAGTCTCCTCATAGCCAGGCGAGAGGAACCAACTGTTGTCATACCGGAACGGACGGGCTCTCCATCTGGGACTCTCCACGAAGCGCACCAGGATCGACGAATGGTCACTGGTCCCCGCAGGTAGCCCCTCAGCAACAGCAGAAGGGAATAGGCGGAACCAATCACTGTTCCCCAAAGCCCGATCAAGCTGGCAGGCCACCCTGCCAACCACCGCCTTGTTGTGCCACGTCCATATGTGTCCCACCCTCTCCAGATTCCTGAGCCCGGACTGGAGAAGGCAGGACTGAAAGTCAGATAGTATCTGGTCCGGCACCGGCCGCCCCCCCAGCTTCTCCCTCCTGTATAGCGTGACATTGAAGTCTCCCATAATAAGCAGGGGGAGATGACGATGCACCGCCAATGTACTCAGTCTAATGATGTCCTGCCACAAGACCTCCCGCAGCCTCCTGTCATTGTGCCCATAGACAGCACCAAGTAAGAATCGGAACCCACCCTTGTTGGTGAAGGAGATGGCCACCAGCTGGTCAGTCATGAAGACCTCCTCCCCCTCCCAACTAGCTCCGTTCCATCTAACCCAGATTCTCGCCATATCACAGAGACCAAGGTTGTGGAGCTGGACCCAGTCCGTAGGGGTTCTACGAGACAGGGTTTTCACCCCCCTGATCTTAGTCTCTAGTAATATCGAGATTTCACACTTCTCTTTCCTCAGCACCTCACTAATCTCCCTCCATCTCCCCAGAGAACACCCCCCCGGACATTCCAGGCAAGGGCCGACATCTAATCCGCGGGTGGGATCCCCTGAACATCCTCTGAAGGCGCACCCGGGGAGAGTGCAACCTCCATCTCTCTGGACTCCTCATCTCGATCCCCCTGAAGAAGAGGCTGAGCTAGGACCGCAACCCATTGAGGGTTGACCTTCCACACTCTCTCCGCCCCACCTTGTCCGCTGTCCTCACTATGCGACTCCGTAGCCTGGCGCTTCCGACTGTATACCTGAAGTGCTAAGGTGTTATCCTCTCCTTGTCGCCTGTCCCCCTGTCCCATACTCCTGGTGATCATAGTCCTCGTTCCCGTATACGCAACCATCGCTCCGGTAAGGATCTCCGTCGGAGACCCGTCGTTTTCCCCAGAGACGGGGGGAAGGTCTGCCTCCATCTCATCCTCCATCAAGTCCGCCTGGTCAACTACAGGGGTATTAACTACACCACCTGTCTCCTGCACTGCCTCCTCCGTCACCGCTGCAGAAACTCCACCACGTCGACAAGCACTGACATCTGGGGGGAACCCACTCATACTCCACCTTCTGCATAAGAATCTGGCCAGTAGGTGTCCGGTACTTCAACTGCTCTGGCAGGTCCAACCTGGCGTCAATCTCCACAAATACCCGAGCATACATCAACCTCGTCCTGAAGGCGGTGGCATCGTCCGCCTTAATCGGCTTGCCAATGAGGCTGGCAAGTCTCATAAGAAGGGGAACACTCCAGAAGCGTACCGGGAATTCAGGGAACCGAACCCACACAGGCACCGCATTCAGCACCTCCTTCTCACATCTCAAGTCAGGGGTCCATTGCTTCAGTATGATGAGGCGACCATCGAACGTCCATGGCCCTCCCTGGAGGATCCGAGCCACATCTTCTGCCATCCCAAATTTAACGAAGTAGAAGCCGTTCTCCTTGGAGAAGAACTCCATGCTACCCTTCGGCCGCCAGACTCTCTCCGCATAACCACGGATCTGCCCGTAGAAGGGCTTGCTACCCAACACATATAATACTAAAGTGTTTTCCCAGAATGCCGTCACCTTCGCCACTTCCTCAGCCGGGAAGTCGGCGCAGAGCTCACCCCCAACCGCCAGAGGTGCAACATACTCCATCGATGCCGGAGTTTTTGCAACCCCCACCTTGCACGCATCTGTCCAGGATACAGGTCGCGAGCCCGAACTTCGAGGCAGGATCGTCGGGGCCGGCCGGACACTCACGTTCGTAGCATTCCCTCTCCCCCCGATAACTGGGCCAGCCGTCCCTGCAGACTCCGTCGCTCGAGGCCTCCACGTAGTCCTGGCTTGTCCCTCCCGTCCACCTGTGTGCGCCTGGCCCACCGTAGGTCCAGTCCTCCTGGCTATCCCTGACCTCCTGTCCGATCCCTGCGTAGAGGTGGAGCCCCTCCTTGTCTCAGCGATATACGATCGTTGCCCACCCCCTCGCCGTACCCTCCGATTTTGAACCGTGGTCCAAGCCTCCTCCTCACTCTGGCCATCCTCCAATCCAGGCGATGCCCTTTGGGCGGTGAACACCATAGAGGAGCCCTCCGGAGCACTCGCCATCGAACCACCGACCGAAATCGTGCCCGGCGGCGTCGCCACCGACCGCATCCATCCCCGGCCACCCCCCCCACCTGAGGTGGGTCGCCGGCCGCCGCCTGCCCCCGGGGGGGATTCGCCGGACCCCCCCGGCCGCGCCCCTGGCCGCCAGCATGTCCGCGCGGACGTGGATCCGCCGCGAGAGGATTTCCCGGCGGCCGGACGCCGCCGCCCGCCTCCAGATGGTCGCCGCCGGCCGCCCCCGCCACCCCCCTTGCCTTTCCCCCTGTCCGGCGGTCGGTTGGCCGCCTCCTCGCGTTGATTCGGTGATGCCCTAGCAGAGCTAGGGTTCGCCTCCTTCTCCTTCTCCGTTGCCATTATATATATATATATATATATATATATATATATATATATATATATTCCTCAAACCGACTAATCCGACTAGTCTCCGACTACTCTTCGACTAATCCGATTAATCCCTAGTTCTTGCTAACCGACTAGCGGCCGACTAACGATTTTTACAACTTTCCATTCACATAGAGACATACTATCACACCTTTGCTATCAGTGAACTTAGTGTACACATACTTATCTATCTCGCTGACCCTGTAGTCGTTTGATCTGATGACCTTATCAAACTTCTCATGCCACATCTTAGGAGCTTGCTTTAAGCCGTACATATATTTTATCAACTTACAAACTTTATCTTCAAGATCCTTGACGACAAACACTTCTGGTTGCTGCATGTAGATATCTTCAGTCGATCTCCATTCAAGAATGTTGTTTTGAGATTTATCAAATGACTCACCAGTTTGTGAATAGCACCCAGAGCAATAAATATCCTGATAGTTGTCATCCGCGCAACTGGAGGATATGTCAAAACAGTCGATCCTCTGCTTCTGCGAAAATCCTTTGGCTACTAGCCTAGCTTTGAACTTATCAACAGTTCTATTGGCTTTCATATTCCTTTTAAAGATTTATTTGCATTCAATGGATTTTGCTCCTTCGGACAGATTGACCAACACTCGAGGGTTATTGGATATTATATAGTCCATCACATCATTAATAGCCTCTTTTCAGGAGACGATGTCTCTGGTCCTTATCGTCTCATCATAGATAAGCATATTTGTTTCCACATGATAGGTGACAAGATCTTCTCCTAAGTCCTTCTGCCTCCTCACTCGCTTCGATGACGGCTTAGCGAGTTCTGGTTTAAACATAGCTTCTTCAACAACTACCTTCTCTTGGACTACATTTTCTATGGAAGTACTTTTGCCTTCTTGATGCTTACAATGTTCTCCGGAATATCCACGAGAATGATATTCTTGTGCCTGATAAACTTGTCTTCAAAGAATTTTGTATCGCGAGATTCAATGATATGATTTTTGATTCAATATCAAGGAATCTCTGAGCATCACTATTTTCTGCATAATCCAAGAATAACAATAACATCTTAAGATTCTGGAATTGTGGGCTCCGGATCAGTCAATATGTACGTTAACATGTTGAAGATTGAGAATGAGATTTCTCTTCAAAATGTTGTAGTATTCTCCATCGAACTTGTCAAGTTATTGAAACTTGTGTCGAGAAGAGAAGAACGCTTTTCCATTTTTTAAGTAGATCGTTGCTCGGATCTTGCTTTGAGAATATTGTTCTCGCAATTACAAATGAACGTACAAAGTACGTAAAAATAAAAAAATTACAACAACTTGATGCCTATGACAATTTGCACCAAAAGAAGATTACAACCAACAAATGAAAATGCAACATAGAACAATAGGAAGATAAACACGGGGAAGGGGATTTGAAGTTGTCAACTCGCTGGGTGATTAAAATCACCGTTGCTCAAAGTAAGATTCGACCTTATTCCGTCAATTTGCTTCCAGGAACCAACAAATTAAAATAAAGGAATTTCTGTAACGCTTACTTGTCACTCTGGAATGGATGGAACTTGGACTCCTGGGACGGACAACACCTTGTTGCTCCTGATTGCTGCTACTAAGGCTCCTCTTAGAATATACCCTATGTTCTCCTTTTTAACTCTCGTCTCCCAAAGAGAAGAACACAACATATTTATAGGAGAATCATCCCTTAGCAGCCCCCTCCCATAATGGGCAATAAATTCAGAGATAATGCCCAATAATAAGGTGCAGTTGAATCCATTACCTCCCCCTTTAATGTGGAGATAATGTTAGGCGGTAATTGTCACGTACCATGTTTTCTGCGGAAGTAGTAATCCAGTGGAAACACAACATTCACGCGGAAGCCTGTGCTGAACTGGTGGTGCACTGCCGCGTGCTGATCCGCTGCACCGTTGGTGCACTGCTGTGCCGCTGTGCTGCTGCGCTGTTCCGCTGGTCGCGCTGTTCTGCGCATCACTTACACAGAAACAAGCACAAACAGCGCAAAAAAACTCGCGTTCGATGCGTACCTGCGAAGTGTAAAGTGCGCCATAAAAATGCCACTTTGCGCCCTTCCCCCAAACCTGAGTCTCTAAGCCCCTTCGGGTCTCCTAAGGGAAATTCCAAAGAATGAGAGACAAAAACAAGATTGTTTCCTTGGTGTCTTGATCTTTGTCCTCTAGAAAAACACCCCATCAATCACATGGGTCATGGGCTACCACACCCCATGTGCACATGTCAATACCATGACAAGTCTTATATTGAAATACACACTTGGGGTTCTAGGCAACGTAGGACTAAAGTACTAGAGTTCAAGACCAATAAGCCCGACAGGATCATCAGCGGTTGCATATGACATAAAGAACTATGTTTCGTCCTAATAACATGACAACTAGCAAGTATATCTAGACCATTATATACTTTTTTCATGTGAAGCCAGTAATCCTGGGCTACTGCATCCGTGTTCCTATATTATCTTAGGACAGAAAACTTGCTCGTTTGTGGTGCTGAGAATAAATAGTGTGTGGACGCTTGATGCTCTAATCTTATTCGTCGTGAAAGTTGCTCGTAGTATCAGTTATGCTAGCAAACAGAAGTAAAGAAAATTTGGATAGGAACTAATTGGTTTATCAACAAATTCATGCGTGCTTAACTATTTGGTTACTGGTTGCCTAGAATTAACTTAAGAGACAGAATTGAATATATGGAGATTACCGAACACAAAATAGTACCAGATAGATGTACACAGGCATGCTATAAAACATGAATATGATGCATAATCGGTATACTTGTTTTTTTTTTTTTTTGCATAATCGGTATACTGTATACACAGTAATAGGGCAATCTGGAATTAGGATAACTAAATGGAAGCACACACACAGTAAAGTCTTCTATTATATTGCCAACATAACCAAGATAATTGTCCGCACTTGTTATAGTACAAGGACAGGAGAGGGAGAAGTTCGGGCAGGCATTCAAGTGGATGATCCACAATGTTTATCATGAACCACAAATAAAAAGTTCAAGTTAACAAAGGAATTGTGAAGCGCTTGGAACTTTTTAAACCGATGTGTGAAATGTCTCATTGCTCAATTGTTGAGAAGGTACTCGTTGCATGGGTTATATACTTA
Organism: Iris pallida; assembly: GCA_029216955.1. Classification (NCBI taxonomy): domain Eukaryota; kingdom Viridiplantae; phylum Streptophyta; class Magnoliopsida; order Asparagales; family Iridaceae; genus Iris; species Iris pallida. The sequence continues at coordinate 4,001,308 of JANAVB010026997.1, forward strand.
TATGACACTCAGTCCATTAGATGTTCCATTTGTATGATAACCAATCAGTTGCTTTTAAATGAAAGAGGGAGAGAAGCTCACTATATGTTCAGATATATGATATGAAAGAAATAATTTCTTCACATTTGCTGCAAGCAACCATTTCATATCAAAGTTGTTCTTTTCAGAGGAACATTAACTATATCTACTCTTTGCAGGTTCGATTGAAGGAAGGAGATTTTCCGCATCCACAAGTATTCTCAACTGTGGATCTGCCTGCAGATGTAGAAATCTTTGGACTGAAGATCAGCCTGGTACCTGTTCAGCAGAAACTGAACCCTTTGCAAGAGGTGTTTGCCAACATCACACGCAGTATTTCTGGCCTGCTGCCACATCTCAAGGTTCCAATTCCTGGAAGCTCCTGGCTCTTGACCACTTATGTCGACGAAGATTTCAGAATCTCAAGAGGAAATGGTGGCTTGTTTGTTCTCGCGAAGGAAGGGAGCCCACTATTGGATAACTTTTCATAAATCTTGTTGGGTGTATGAACTATTATTTGTTCTTCCGTTTTTAAGCATGCCTACTTGGTATCCGTATCGACTGTGCTCATCAGTTTCTTGACAAGCTGGTGTAGACGATGAAATAATGTATTATGTCAAGACGGAGAAAGAAACAGCTGCTGTTTCTTTTCTTTTCTTTTCTTTTATTTTGTGAGGCCCTTAGGCAATTCCATTCATCAAGCAATAATATCAGCAGCCACATCTGTGAGGATGTAGTTTGCACTTTGCAGTACAAACAGGAGGTTGTGCTTCCAACCATTCTGCAGTGACATTATCTAGAAGAGGAAAAATCTAATTCATGAGCTACTGCATTGACTTCTTTGGGAATGTAAGAACCAGCTCTTCTTTTGATACTGTGTCTCGTTTGGTTCGCTAGAAGAGAATAATAACTTTGTACATCACATTGCAAAGAGAGATCTGCCTAACCTCAGCTGGTTTGCAAGGATCTTTAACCTTCTGGATCAACACTATAGAAGTATGGTCCTTTCTTGGTGGTAACCTGCAAGAAATAAAAAAATATATTTAAAAAAAAGCTTTTGTTTGTTTAATAGCTTCTCCATCTTTAACCCAAGCATTCCTGAGATCTTTGCTTCCAATAGGTTTCCTTCTGTCTCAGCAGTTCATTTAAGTAATCTTGTGTTGCCTTCTCTTCATGAACCTGTCAACGGAAACCGGGAACTCCTGCAGGGCCGGCCCAAGGGTAAGTCGGACAAGACTTCGGACTTGGACAATCCTCTAGTTCGGGGTCGTGGGTGACCCTTCAGGGCCGACCCACAATAAGGGTTAAGGGACAACTAAAATTAGCTCAGGCTGGCCCAGCATTCCTGTAATTGTAATAACTTATTTTCAGCCTCGGTTTATCTTACCGTCTTATCCTTTCCCCTTTCCAATACTCTTCAACTTTCTTCTTGTACTCTGGGTGAAGGCTCCACATAGCTTCAACTCTCATGAGATATCTCGTCTTCCTCTCAGTCATAATCAATTTTAGGAGAATCAAATTGTGAGTGAAGATTTTATATTTCCAAACAACTATAATTGGGAATGTAGCATTTTTTTCTCTCCATATAATAATCAAATTCATTTGATTATCCTATCGTTTATTGTTTTACTGAACCTCAACTTTGAATTGAAGTCGAAGTTTATCAAACTAAACATATACCTGGATTTGTTGTGACCAACAGAGCAAACCAAAAGCTCTGATACCAGATGTTGAGATCGAGCAGCGCCTACGTGTCTGAAACTGACTGCAATGGAAACTACCTCAACCAATCCAAAGATAACAAACCACTCTCTAACAAGAACACCTAGTCAGATCAAACACATTATTTTCAGTGAATGTATCACTAGGACAAATTCGAACCTTTATAACTTCTCAAAAGATTTCAAGAATGAATGAACCATTTACCCAAACATTTAACTCTCTCACCAGACTCAAGAAGAAAACGGAAGTTTACAAATTGAAATCACTCACACTACCCGCAGCAATCTCCTTGAACGAAGGCAACGAATCCCCGAATAGATCTTCTTTTCCAACTGGCTTGGATGACGAGTCCTAAGAGCAAAGTACGATCTTTCTTATAGATACCATGTGGACTTGCTCACTCGAATCTTCCGTGTTGAGCTTCTTGTGGCAACCCTCAACATATATAGAGGTTGAGAAACCTATTTTAGAGTTTAGAAAATCTCCAAAGTAGCCCACCATTAAATCTGGCCGTCCAAACAGATCAGATTAGTTCAGCCCGACCGAAACGGATTCGTCTGGGTTTACTCTATGCCAAAGAGTTTTGTCTCAAACAGGCAGAGCTAGGCGGTTCGGATCGAACTCGGTCTGGTCTTGGCAGATCCTCAAACTGCTTCGACTCCTTCAAATTAAGACTGTCCTCCAGCACCTCGAATCGAGGTTGGACCCAACACGATTCTCCTTTAATAAAGTTTGCTCACAGAACAACGAAGTAAAGCCAATTACTTACGACACCTGGTGTTTTAAATGATAGTTAAGATCATAGAGTTTCAAAGGACTATAGATTGGACATCTACCTTTCTTTTCTTCACGTATCAGAATCAAACCTATTTTGGACTCTCCCATCTTTCATGCCCATTTTTTTCCATTGAAGCTAACTTTGAGGTCAGATAACCAAACAACTAAAGATATAAAAGGCTTGAAGAAGGGCTGTTGGAAGCTTCAGATATCAACCAATTAAAACCCCCAACAGACTTACCGAAAACCCACAAACCATCTTTCAGTCAGATCCTGAAACAACCCAACTGTGTATTATGGAAAGGTTCCAAAACCACAACTTACCTATATATTGGTATAGACCTACTATAAATTTTAATTCAGATTATTAAGTAATGAATTCTCTCCAACACAAACATGTGTAGTTGAACTTTAGTTAACACTACATTCAAACAAAAAAAGAATGAGTGGAGGACGTTTTTAGGTAGAAAGGGACGTTTTTAGTATCTTCCACTTTACTAAGTTTTCAACTTTCATTCTCTCTTCAAATTATTACATCGAAGACCTGCCACGATGTCAAAGTGATGGCTCAGTTAAGTTATCAAATTGTATATATCATGACATCAAACAGAAATTATAAGGCTTAACATTTATACTCCATTTAAATATTTTTGAGATTTTTGAGAGCTTCAGGTTTATAGAGATTAAGATAGAAACCAGCACGTTTCCACTCCAAAATAGGCAATTTTTGTGTCACAATCCTGCTCAAGAATACTGTGAAATCCGTGGTTAGATTGTATCTAATGTAGATAAACATTTCCAACAAAAAGTGGAATATATCAAAGGGGTATCTTCAGTCTTAACTACTACTTGATCAATTCAAACAAATGGGAATAAACATATTTCTTGAGTCCTCTAGGCATCTAATTCATATAAAATGAAATGACAAGTTGTTTATACTGCGAGGAGCTTCTTTCAGTTTTCTGTCAAAAGTTAATAGGAACTTGTCTATTAGAATCAATGACTGCGTTGTTCTTTTGTTATTCTTTATGAGACAAGTTGAAGCAAAGACAACAGTTTAGAATGGAGTTTCTATGAATCTACTGTTAGATTCTCCTTATTAAATTTGTTTTATAAAATTTGACAGAATATATATATATATATATATATATATAAAAAAAAAAAAAAAAAAAATATATATATATATATTGAAATAAGGTAATTGTGGCGAAGGTTCCCACCGGAAATCGATCTCCTGACCACTCGGGCCACGTGCATCTCTCTTAATCACTAGGCTAGATGTCATTTGCATATATATATATATATATATATATATATATATATATATATATATATATATATATATATATATATATATATTGAATAAAAAAAATATAAAAAAATATTGAATAAGGTACCTATATTAAAAACTGATACACCACCACTATTATATCAAGAAACACCCTGAATAACCCGGGGTAGAGATTATTCAGGTCCCCCAGAAAATAAAAGATACCTTGTGAGAGCTTATCGTCGGTTGTTGATACCCTTGTTGGTCCATTTGCTTAGAGGACGACAAGCCACTGCTTTCTTAATCCCCTTTACATTAGCCCCTTTAAGGTTTGTGAGGATAACTCCAACTTTTCTTTCCATAGCTGGTTACCATTGTGAGACTATCGTCTTCCGTGTTGGAGATGTCCAAGGGCGGAGCCATAAATCAGAACTGGGGTGAACTAAAGTGAGTTAGGGTGGGCTAGATATGGTCAGACTCACAAAAAATTATATATATATATATATATGAAAAAATAAATCAATTTTTTCAGCCCTACACATAGTTCCACCCTTGGAGATGTCACATAGAGGATTCGAGGACCCTATGTCTTGGCAATAGGAACACCAATAGCCCTCGAATGGAGCTCCTTCCCCGTCTCCCCCTGTGGCATGTTGAAGCTTCCATCATCTTGTTCGCTGGCTTTAAAGTAGCATGGGTGCCCTGTTGAATGCACCCACTCCCCCACCCTTAAGTTAGGCAAGACCTCCACATCTTATAGAGCAAGCCTGTGATCATTCACGGACTTGGGCAACATGTCGATGTGAATGACTTCTTGTGCCGCCTCAGATTCAGGTGGCCCACATAGAGGAGGTGTAGGTCGCCAAAGAACGACCCCCCCGACCCTCGGTAAGGCTTTTAGTCACCATGTTGATGTGCACTATGTTAGCCTCTGTCATGCTCCAGAACTAGAATATTGGAGAGCAGGGATTGTGCCATGCCAGCTACGTATATCAGAGTACACCGGTATTCCAAGATATGGTCACGGTTGTGTAATACATGGGCTATACTATAATCCTACATTCAATACTAGGTCAAGCAATCCTAATGTCTCAATCACAAACTAATAAGTAAAGTACAAGATGTATGATCATCAGAAATAACATAGTAAAGCGTCCCAAAATAGATATATAAATGATCATGAAGTTAATAATGCAAAATAAGATACTAGCAAGAGTATACATAACACATGATTAGCTCTAGCTGTAATCTAGAAAAAATACAAATCATTCTAGCCCGTAGGCAAGAGTCAAGGCCAAAATACAAGCTAAACGCGTGCTCAGCGGCTAAATACCACAAAGAATATATAGATGTTTAGGGTAAAGAGAATGAAAACCTACTCAAGTGCTCAATTGGGGGTCCTTCGAGTGGATACCATCAAGCGGAAGGTATAATAAATCCTCAAGTTCCGTTACGAGATATGGCCATACAAAACAAGTAGGGTCAAAACTCAAGATAGTAAGTACCATAAAGAAAGTCAAACTAGTGAACTAAAACCAACATGCAGGCATATAAGACAGATAAATAAATGTGAAATGACAGTAGGATGAGTAAACAAGATCATGTGACAATAAGTAAACAAAAACATGGCTACATGAACAGGAACATGAATCATGTAAAGCATGTAAGTACATGATCAGTGACATAAGCAGGATACATATCTAGGTACAAGATCATAAGTAGTAAACAAATACAGGAATAATGACATGAACAATAATATAAAAAATATATCAATCACGATTAATAATAAAGTACGACTTGATATCATTAACTAACTAGAATTATCACAATCCTGATTACTAGCACATGAAATCGAGGTCCAAGGGTCACATGTGCTACAGTTTATCCAGACTATAGGCCAACCCATGTCCATATGATCAATGTAATATGTAACACTCGACGGTGTATTGGAAGTGTGTCCCTCACGAAAGAGAGCTCAAAATCTACATGTGCGACTGAAATACCGGGACTATATGCAACCTGGAAACCTTTCCTCCCAATGAATCTATGTGATCAAATATAGTCATTAAGCTGAACATTCCATTTAAGAATTTTCGATCGTGGCAACCGAAAATCCATCATAAACATCAGGTTTTCCTCGGCGAGGAAAATGCACGACAAGACAGGGTTCCAACATTCACAAGCAAGAGAAGACAGAAAAGCAATCACGTGTTACAAGTCAATACTGCTCTACGACGAGCGACAACAGGAATCAGGTCAAAATTAATATCAGGACATGTCAGGATAGCAACTAAGTGCTAAAATCAAGTCAGGAGTGCGCAACAAGTCATAACATGAATCAAGATAGTGTGAGATAATCATGACATGGTGCTCCAACATGGGATAAGCAATCAATGTGTAATAGGGATACCTTCATGCAACGGGTACAGATACTGCTACAGGAAATTCACGTAATAGACAGTCATGAGAAATCATGCATGAGCAAGAGGCCTTCAAGTACGAAGCATAAACGAATCAACAAAATCAAGAAATATCAAACTTAGGTATCTGAGCAGTATACTGCCGTATAACGACGGTGTATCGAAAAAATACAACAAGTCTGGAATCAATGGAAAACGACAGAGGAAGGTATACCGGCAATATGTGGCAATGTACCGCCTACACTGAACAAGCATATTGAAGGTAGAAAATCAATTTTTGTGGCCGAAAACTAGTCCTTAATCCCCCAAACTTGAAATCAACAAGCATCAATACTAGGGATAAGTCTTATCTACCAATATAGACTAGCTTTCATATTGCAACTTAGGTATCACACTTGATACCAAGTCTTTTCCTATGGTGTCAAAACAATTTCTAGGAAATTATTTCCAAGCTCAAAACTCAAATCAAAACCAAGCATGTAACCAAGATCCAGGAGGAAAACTATATTTCATGAATATATTTTGGATAAAACTAAGCTTGTAAACCATAGAAAAGAAAATGACAAGGAAATACAAATAATTCAAGAGAATGGCAAGATGCAATTGCCTAAATCAAGCTCCAAGCATATCTTCTACTCCACCATCAAGAGGGGTTCAAATATCACACTCTTTGGTCTCAAGACCGAGCTCCAAGCCTAGCTCAAGCAAGAAGAGTAGAGAGAAAGTGAAGAAAGAGAGAAGAAAGAGTGAAAAGAGAGAAAATGAGAGGGGTTATATAGGATAGGAATTTAATCTTGGCCATGTGCCAAGTCATCAATTCATAACATCTCCCACTTAATATCCACCACTCAAACAAAACCAAGAAACCAATAGACTAAAAAAAGACTTGGTTAATAACCAATGGATGACTCACAAGCAGATGGGCAGTATACTGGCGTTATACTACGGTATACCGGTCTGAATGCCAAGATTCTCCATTTCAGGAAAATCAAAAGTTTCGTTCTACGCACGGGTCTATGGCAATGCCATTAAGTATTCTACAAGTCTTCGGTAATCTGATGATCAATACAGTTGTCATAAACAGTAAAAAATATTACATTGCATAAGTCATTAGTTGTTTTACTCGAAAACATAAGTATCATATGATACCGGTGATACGATCCTCGATACTCAGAAAAAACATGAAATCTCCAGTACATTAAAATCATCAATACAACAATCTAGAGATGACATCATGGCAAGATAACCGAAGTCATAAAAACCAAGAAATACAATATACAATATATGCATACGTATTCATATACGAATATCAATACGGTGAGACTAGTCTTACAGTCTCTACCGCCTCAGTCGCAAGTGCAACAACAGTTCCCCTCTGATACTGACCTGTTGGCCGGCCTCATCTGTGCGCAAACAAGCATATACTTACTGTAGGATGCTGTTTTCTGGACATGCTTTGACACATGCCTAAAGCTATGACAAAGCAACATTATGAAAAAACCTATTCGTACTCAACAACTTGGATGATGAACTTACCATTGGACAAGCCTTGACCACATCCAATAGAGCCTGACCAATGTCGCTTCCATGAACACTCGGGCAAAATCCAACTGTTGTTGCTGAGTCACCAGTACATTTGATTGTAGTGGCTTGCCAAACAAACTAACCATCCTCATTATGTCTAGATAACTCCAGAGTTGGGAGGAGAGCCGCGACAACTAAATCCAAATAGAAACGGTAGACAATCACTCGCCCAATGTTTATCGTCGAATACCACCTCCACAAGACGATCAACCTCCCACCTATCGTCCAAGGCCCTGATGTCAATATTCGCTCAACTTTGTCCTCTGGGCAAAATTTTATGAAGAAGAATCCATTCTCTCGCGATACCCTTGGCTTCCATAGCCGCATGGCATACTCGCGAAGTTGACCGAACAGCAGTAGGAACCCCACGTCATATAGGAGGATGGTGTACCTCCAGTACTCCATTGTTTCGACTAGATCCACATCGGTTACATATATTGTAAGGTCATGTTATCGTGTATGACAGCCGGAGTGTAGAGCGATACCAGGAAGTTATCTTAACGGGAGACACTGTAACATATGTCTTCTCGTATCAGTATTTACACGGATACACGTGTGTGTGTTTTGTATATTTTCTTGCATTTCATATTTTCTCGTAACACGTGATTTTAATATCTTGATCGTGAGATTGAGTATTCTCGTAAAATGTGAATTCTTGTATACCGATGGTATGTCGTAATCCTCATATATAAGGCAAGCTCTCGACCATCGATACTATGACTTACCCCTATTCTTGGATTTTTTGACTTGGTGTGATTGTCTGACATGCAGAGTATCTCATGGCCTATCTCGTTGATACTCGTATAATTTTGAATCAATTAATGATTTAAGCAACTAATAAGTCGTAAAACAAATACCTACTTAGGTATTTTATGTCGTAGTAGAATCTTGGACTTGCTACCACACAAAGTAAGCTTGAAGAGATGTTGAAAGTAAATACACAAAATATAAATCATATCAACAAACACCTATCTAGGTATTTTATATTTTTTGGTACGACTTATGTTTTGCGTTTCGATGTTGGGATCTCACTGTAAGCTTCGTTTGTGGCACCACAAAGAAAGCTTGTACCACAAAGAAAACTTAAAAAGAGGTTGAAAGCATAAACTCAAAACATAAACCATATCAACAAAATCTATTTATCTATCGATAATAGTATATATATTTGAAAAATTCACTATTAAATAAATTCATTGTAATTTTTCTTACTAGTTTTCTTTTTAAATGAGCTTAGTCTTTTTGTTTAGATAGTTGTCCGGTCCAAACTGGATATTGTTTTTAAATAGCAAATCCAAACCTTAATGGACAAATAATAATAATAATAATAATAATAATAATAATAAAATCAACCAAGCCAACCGGGGTCCGACCCGCACGCAGCCCATTCCCAGTTCGGTTAAGCCAAGCCAAGCCAAGTCCATATCGGGTTGTTGACCGAGCTGGCTTTGGGATTTCAACTCTGAGTCCGATATAGTCCGGACCGATTCTCCTAACCTGGCTGGCCCGATCCGACCCAGCCCACTCAAATCCGGTCAAAACTGGACCCGGGCTGGCGCAGCCCACATAACACCTTGACTCAAGAGTGGTTAAACACGGTAGAAGACTATCAACATTAATGTTGTAGGTTGCAAAACTTCATCAACGATCGAAAATGGCAAAAGACAGCCAACAGTAATGTTGGAAGACTGCAGGGTCTCAGGTCTCAGATAGACGTACCCCTTAAAAGAATATTGATGTACATCTTTACTTCAAAAATATTCAAATTAATTCTCTAACGCTATATATCATAATAAAGCTCAATGTTAGTAATTAATTTGTTGTTATGTTAAAGCTAATCATGCGGCTATCAAAATTTGGAGTTCATGCAAGTCGCAACTTTGTGTCACAGTAATTGGTTATGTCACAATTACCAACTCAAAACATTTTCAAGAGCCACTTGCCATAGGTTTTCAATTAGGTATGAGCAGGTTTTAAACCAAGGTTTCCTGCACAACGACACTTCACCATACCACAGTTCCAAAACATGTTTTAATCACACACACGTCTTTGTTTTTCCATAACATAGTGTTAACCATCTCAATATCTATATGACTATATGCTAATGTGAAATGTTTTACATAAAAGATAAAAAATTACAATTAAAAGATATATAAGATATATCAAATGGCTATAGATCTAACACATGGTTAATAAAAAAAATTTAAAATTAATAAAAACATTTATTCAATAATATAGATAAAAATTAATTTAAAAATTGTATTATTAAATAACTATTTGATCAACAAAGTGTTTAAGTAACATTATGTTGATACCATTGGCTTCATATATATATATATATATATATATATATATATATATATATATATATATATATATATATATATATATATATATCGGCATCCTCTCACTTTTGCATCCCCCATGCGTCTCCTCTTTCACATCTATTGGATTTTATATATATATATATATATATATATATATATATATATATATATATATATATATATATATATATATCGGCATCCCCTCACTTTTGCATCCCCCATGCGTCTCCTCTTTCACATCCATTGGATTTTGTTTAAGTCATCTAATCTTATCCGTTAATTTTTCAACGGTTAAGATTAGATGACTTCAACAAGATCCAACGGATGTTATCACGGGGATGCATGGGGGATGCAAAAGTGAGGAAATGTAAACCCCTCATGTATATATATATATATATATATATATATATATATATATATATATATATATATATATATATGAATATAAAGGAGAATGTGGGTCTGGCTTCCCCCTTCCGGAGCGATCCCGCTCCTCGAGACCCCTCCCCCTCCCGGCCACGGCCGGTGGCCAGCCACCCCCGGGCGCCACCCCTCCCGCCGGGTCCATCCCTTCGTCCCCGGCCTCCCTTCGTCCCCGACCGGCTTTTGCCCGTCGTGCGGGGGCCCCTTCCCCTTCCTCTCCTCGCCCCGGCGTCGTCGCCGGCCTCGGCGACGTAAGCCACGCCGCTCTCGGTTCATCCGACCGCCTCGGCCCCCTCACTCCTCGGCCCTCCGCCATCCTTCCCCGGAGTCAGGCAGGTCGCGCAGCCCTCTTCCGGACCGCCACACTTCCTAGCCGCCCCCCCTTCCCCCGCGTCACCCGCGCCTGCGCCGGATCCTCCACCCTCTTCTTCTCTCGGCGCCCCCGAGCCTCTTGTCTCCCTCGACCGCGGAGGGTCCAGCTCCGCCCCGCTTGGCCCACCTCCTCCGGATCCTCCATCCCTGGCGCGCGCCCTCCCGGCGGCGGCCTCGCCCCCGGAGATCCCCCCGCCGCGCTCCCTTCCGCCTCGACCGCGGGCTCCCTATCCGTGCTTCCCTCCGGCGTGGCGGAGGCCCCCCTCCCGGCAGACCCCTCTGTCCCCGCCTCCTCTCCGTCGCCCTCGTCCTCGGCCGGAGCTTACTGGCAACACCCGGCCTACGCGGGGTTGCTCTGGGTCCCCGCCAACCCCCACGCGGAGGCGGTCCTACTCTCCATCGGGGCGAGTCTCCACCCCTAGCGCCCGCGACGGCGGCGCCCCTGTAACGTCGTTCCGATTGCAGCGGCTCTCCCCCTCCAGCAGCTCCCACCCTACGTGCCCCCCGCGGTTCAGCTCTCTCCCGACGACGGCCGCTCCCCTCCCTGCACCCTTCCCTGTCTAGACCCCCTCTGGTCGGACCTCCTTGCTCCTTTCTCGGCCGCCGGGATCCCCTCGCCTCCCCCTCCCCTTCCTCGTCTCTGTTCGGTTGCTGGGCTCCCCCCCGGCCTTGGCCCCTGGGGCTGATCCGCCCCCTCCTCCTCCCCGAGCCCCCTTCTCCCTCTCTCGAACTTCCCCCCGGCGTAGCCCCGAGCCGCCGTAGAGGTTTTCCCCTCCGGTCCCCTCCGCCTTCAGTGGCTCTCGCTGGCGTCCC
>JANAVB010026997.1:4018030-4068030 GCA_029216955.1 Iris pallida
GACCGGGGAAGCCGGACGGGGCCAGAGCAGGGCTGGAGCGGGCCAATGCAGGGAGAGGAAACCGTTCGCCGCCGGCGAGGAGGCCGGTGGCACGGTGGCACGGCTGAAGGAGCGACAGGGGGGGGGGGGTGGGCCGCTGGGATAGAGGGGGGAAGCCAGGAGGCTCCAGAGACGACTCCGGCGGAGGGCCAAGGTGGGAGGGGGCCGGAGGAGAATCAAGGCTGGAGGGAGGGGAAGAAGGCTTCCCGCGCTCCGGCCGATGGTGTCGAGACCGCCGGGGATGGCGATGACGCCGAGGAGGAGGTGGAGGGGGGAGGAGGTAGGGACACGCTCCGGCGAGGGGGAAAGCGGATCCCCACAGGAGGAGGTGGGGCGGCCAACCAGGGGTCGACCAACCGGCGAAGGGCGGAGGGAGTGCGCCCTGGGGCGCTGCCTGCCAGGCCGGCCACCCGACCACGAAGACGAAGGGGCGATGGCGAGCAGGGGCGCTCCGGCCAGAGCTCGAGCACGAGCGGGGGGGGTGGCGAGCAGGGGCGCTCCGGCCGACGCTCGAGTGCGAGCTCTCATCCTCCTATATATATATATATATATATATATATATATATATATATATATATATATATATGTATATATATAAACAATACATAAGTCTTGATCTCTCCCTCCATTTTGCTTGTGTATTTCTAATATATATATATATATATATATATATATATATATATATATATATATATAAACAATACATAAGTCTTGTGCATTTCTAAAGTTTTGTTGCTTCATATATTGTACCTTCACTTGATCTCTCCCTCCATTTTTCTTATTTAACCTACTTCACAAAAAGGGAAGTGCTGCGAAAGTGGTGGACAGTATCTCTGCTGACATAGCCGACAGAGAATGCCAGTCCATCTAGAACCCCAAGCAGGCCTACTCCCTTCGCCTTCCCGTCGGCTGGGTATGGGGCCGACAGAGCTGCATCAACCCCTACACTGGTTGCTCATCCCATATTCGGATGAATCAGCTCTGGATCTGGCTGAGACGCAGACGTCCGACCGACAAAGATGCGGGGTTGAGCGAGGAAATTCACCGCGGAAGGGACGAAGTTGCTGGAACTTGGCCGGTCAATTTGAGCTCCTGTGTCTAGATTTTTTTGAGGGTCAGGCCCGACGAACAGGAAGAGGATGGTGTTTGTGTCGGGGACCGGACACAGAATTTTTGAGGAGTTACTTCTATCCAAACATTGAAACTTGTTCTCCTCACTTGTGGGGGGACAAGAAAGGACTGTATCCAAACACATTTTGGAAAATCATACACACTACAACAAAAATACCTTTTAATGACGGCTAAAAACGTCATTAATTGCAAAATATGACGCTTTTTTCTCAGTCCAAGCGTTATAAAATTGGGTGTTATAAATATTTTTAAAAGCGTTATAGATAATTCATCCAAAACCGTCATTAATAGGTTGAATTTCTGCTACGTTTTATTTTTAAAGCGTTATGGATAGTTATGAAAAACCATTATAAATAGTTAATATAGTTTAGAAGTCAGGACATTTTGAAAGCGTTATGAATAGATGATCTGTATATGGTCGTTGTATCACATTTATAACGCTCTATACTGAATGTTATGCATTCCAAACACTGCTCAATTCAATTCAAAAACAACCACTTTCACTACCAAAATTTATCGTTTTAGCGACGGCCCTATCCGTCGCCAATCCGACGGTAATTAGTATTAGCGACCGATCACTGACGATTTTTGGCCAAAAAAATCCGTCGACAATCAGCTCGTCGCTAATAACGGTCCGTCGCTACGTAGTCGTCAAGCGACTGAATAGCGACGGCTTGTCGACGTCACAATACGAAGCATTAGCGACGCATTTCCGATGGACTGTCGTCCATTTCAACTATTAAGTACTGAACTGTGTAGACAATAGCGACGTAACCCGTCATAACAGCGTATCAGAACGTATCGTTCCGTCGCTCATCCGTCGGTATTCGTCGATAACGAACGACGGATTAGCGACGGTGTGCTGACGGACTATCCGTCGATCAGGTTCTGGAAATGCTTGGCATTTCTAGCACCATGGCGACGGAAGAGTAGTCACTAATCCGTCGCTACACCGTCGCCACATCGACTGATTAGTGACTGATTATCCATCGCCATGGTTCTGGAAATGTCAAGCATTTCCAGAACCTTGTCGACGGATTGTCCGTCGCTAAGCAGTCGCTAGAGCGAGCGACTGATTAGTGGCTGATTATCAGTCGCCCTGGCGACGGATAGGCCGTCGCTATTCCGTCAAAGTTTATACCACCAGAACCTTGCCGATGGATAATCCGTCGATCATCCGTCGCTACCTGGAAATAGTTTAAAAACTCCAGATAGCGACGGCTAATCCGTCAAAAAACCGTCGGCAACTGGGATTATCCGTCGCTAAACGATCACTAGTCCGTCGCTAACTGAGTTTTTTGAGAAAAAAAATTGCAGCACTTTCCCTGTTCACAAATATATGCATAAACCAAACCAATATATAATGCACACCAATTATCCAACAATCACACAGACCAAATATATAATGCATACCAATTATCCAAGAATCACATAGACCAAATATGCACATACGAATTTAATGCACACCAATTATCCAAGAATCACAGACCAAACCAAATTAATAGAAAATAAACATCAATTATCCTAAAGAGTAACATAATATCCGGTGCTATAAGCCGATTATAGCACAATTAATCCAAAGCTCTCATAAATAATCTAAATTTTCTTAATACAATATTTTAAGAAGGAGGAGGTCGACTGTCCGGTGGTGGTAATCCCATATGCGACCGACGAATATACTCCTCCACAAGGTACGGAGGCAAGCCGTCGTAGACACTGCTCGAAAGTCGGCGTAGCTGCTCTGCGGACATGAGATCCAGGAGTGACGTCACAGTCGTAGGCGGTACCACAGGGGCATCAGGGTTGAAAGAAAGATGGTCCACGGAAGACGGACCGACACCTGCAGTCGACGGACCAGTAGAAGACGGACGAACACTATCAGCAGACGTACCGGCAGCAGCAGACGGACCGGCAGCAGCAGACGTAGGCAGAAAGTACGTGGCAAATTGCTCCCGCAAGGACGACCACCGCCTCGTACAGCTGCGTAAGCTGCGACCTAACATCATCGTCTGCCGGGGCCACGGAAGGAGGCGGTGTCGGTGGAAATCTCTGCATCGCCATGTGCAATGGCCCTAGGGAGCCGACTCCGTACAGGAACCCTTTCTTAAAGCCGCCGACGGTATCTACGAACAAGTCGTTCCGAGCGGCCAAAGAAGAGGGCATCCGGAAGGGCGTCGTTTCACCGACATCCTCGGTGTCAGTTAACTGAGCCCGACTAAGGGCCTCACGATACGCAGCCTATCAAATGAATGTGTTTATATTATAAAATTTACCTAAGTTGTAATCTAAATCCTATGTTTCACTAAGTTAAGTGTGAATCCTAAGTTTACCTAAGTTATAGTCCGAATACTTTTAATTCTAACGTTAATCTCATAAACATAAGTACTTATATCAGTCTCCTTGGCCCTCTCGTCGACGAAGCTCCCGTCCTTCCGTCTTTTGTGCGTATGCTGGAACACGTCGTACATGGTGACCGATTCTGGCGCCCTTCCCTCCTTCACCGCCCGTTGGGCCTGCATATGAAATTTCCGTAGAAACTAATTAACTCCTTTAATTAATAATACCTAATTCGATAGTGAAATAAATTTACGGTTGCTCACCAGATCTGCAAGTATCGCTGCGTGGGACCTTGATCCCCCCGTATGAAGGCCCGCGGCAGATCGGTTCACCTTCGCCTTCTTCGATTTCTCCTTGTACGTAGGGGTATCCATCATACCTAAGAGGTCCTCATAATACTCCTGTCGGATCCAATTCGGCCTCGTATGCCCCATTTTTAGGTCATGAATCATATCTCGTATCTTCTTCGAGCAAGCGCTTCTGTAGGTCCTGCGGATCCCCTCCTCGCGATGGGGGGGCCACCAGTACGTTGTCTAACACAGAAAATCAATTATCACGTAATTTAAAAAATGGTTGATTAAAGAGTAACTAATAATTAACCAGAAGATATAGATACCCTCAACTCGTCGAGCCAGACGTACTGCACGTTTGGGGGCACCGACGAAAAGTTGAGGTAGGGACCGTAGAAGTTAGCCCTGATAATTTCTCCAAGGGCCCTGCCAACATTAAACGAAAAAAACCTACAAAGAAGAAACGACTGGATTATTAACTTGAATAAATAAAAGAAATTTAATAAATTAACTTAAATTTACTTACGAGGTCCCTGCGGGCCATAGCTCTCGTCGGAACTCGCCTCTCGGCCTCTCTGGTACCGTCGGAGGATCCGCGGGTCCGCGTATGTACTCTCCAGTAACCGGATAGAACCGAGTATGGGGGTACTTCGGGGCCCACTGTGCAGTAACTGGGGCATCCCCTGGTGGATCCGCTGCTGGTGGTTCCGATAACGGAACGGATCCGCTAGCAGATCCGGACTCATGCCTCGATGAAGTGGTCGATCGAGGGTGGGATGCGTCTGTGCCCGGGGTACTCTCCGGGTCGGGCTCGCTCGATGGGGTCACATCCCGGGAACTTTGAATGCGACCACGACCACCAGCACCAGTACGACCACGACCACGACCCGCACCACCACCACCACCACGACGACCAGCACCACGACCACGGCCAGCCATCATGACCTGTAAATAGAACACATAAACATAATTAACAATATAAAAGTGTAAATGGATATAAAAAACTAAACTAAAATATACATACCACCAGTAGGGAGACGAGTACCGCCGCGACGAAAAAGACTAGGAGTGCCATCTGCAATAAGTAAATAATCGAATGAAAAAAACCATAAATTCACGTAATTGCTTTTATGAGGTCAAACTTAATTCACGTAATTGGAAGTGTTTTTAATATACAACAATATTTAACCTAATCATCATCTTCGTTCTCATCCTCGGCCTCGTCTTCATCATCATCCTCCTCATCCTCATCCTCATCCTTACCTTCATCGTCGATTTCATCTGTATCCTCATCCCCATCAAATTCTTCTTCTTCTTCTTCTTCTTCTTCTTCTTCTTTTTCTTCTTCTTCTTCTTCTTCTTCTGCCTCAAAATTTGGGACAAGACGCCTCTTTCTCCCCTTGTTGACAGCTAAGTCTTGTGTATCAACCTCTTCCTCCCCTCTATTTTCCTCAACAATATCTTTAACATCCATTGTATCTGAGTGTTGTTTCAAGTATTGGGACTTTTCGATCTGGTCCTCTTGGTATGCTGGGTCTCCAACGTTGAATGTATTTCTAGATTTAATCTTACATACTGCCCACCAGTCAAATCGATCTCTACGACGCCTTGGGTAGCTTGTATAGTAGACTTGAACAGCCTGATTTGCTATCGCAAATGTATCGGACCCTCTATACCTCCTGCGATGATTTATATCGACGAATCCAAATTGTTTATCGATTCTCCAACCGATATTTGGTGTCATATCGAACCACTCACATTTGAACATCACAATGTGCATATCATATGGGCCAGTATATTGTAAATCTACAATATCCCGAAGCACTCTATAATAGTCAAAGTCCGGCTCGTCGTCATAGACCGTGCCTTTTATGCAAACACCGAAATCCTTGGTACTGATGCCATCATTGATAAATTCGACATTTATAGCATTCTGAGTTGACTTAAACCTGAAGCCATTAACGACATAGCCTGGCCAAGTCTTTATTTGCTTCTTCGGTCCCAGTGCCAGATAACGAACACTCTCATGAGTGAGTGTTGTTTCAGACAATAAAACCTATAAACAAATATTTATAATTTAAATGTTTCAGATTATATATTAATAATCTCAATTATAATCACAGTTACTTACGTATTTGCGAAACCATGACGGAAATGTACAATCAACCTCTCTTTGAAGTCCCTCATCGGTACTATCGGGTCTCCTCATTTTGACTTCATCTCTAAATACACTATTAGAGAAAATAAGAATATATAAGTGTAGTCACTTACTTCATCAAATTCGAGATTATAACGAGTGCAAGTGTACTGACTTACTTCTCCAAATCTCTCACTTCTTGTATGTCACAGTTTAACAAGACATATCGGTGAGCGGCATCATACTCGTCGTCTGTCAACCACCATCTTTTACTAGCCCCAACAGGCTTGCCCCTTACATTGAATCTTCCTCCATCCTCAACGTCCTCGTCATTCCTTTGAGGTCTATTTCGATTTGTTTTAACATGAGTATCGAAATAAATGGAGCAAAGTTTGACACCTCTTCGATAAGATATGCTTCGCATATCGAAGCCTCTATATGAGCTTTGTTGCCAACTTTCTTCTTTAGATGGTGTAGGTATCTAGAGAGACAAATTATATTGAGAATTAAGAAAGAATTTTAAAACCCACTTAAATTCAGCTTAAATTATATCGATATTTATGTACCTTTCAAATGGGTACATCCATCGATAATAAACAGATGCACCGACACGGGCTTCGTATGCTAGATGAATCGGTAGATGCTCCATGCTGTCGAAGAAGCCAGGAGAAAATATTTTCTCCAACTTGCAAATTATTAAGATAATCTTCTCCTCAAGTTCAACCATGTGTTGCACAGTCAACTTAGTTGAACAAATATCCCTAAAAAATATCGATAGTTCGGCCAACGGAACCCATACAGCAGAAGGCAACAACTCTTTCAAAGCAATGGGCAGTAATCTTTTCATAAACACGTGGCAGTCATGACTCTTCATTCCCGTTAGCTTGCGTTCATTGAGGTCAATGCATCTAGACAAATTCGACACATAGCCGTCGGGAAATCTTAAAGTAGATACCCACTTGCAGATTATTAATCTATCTTCCTTGCTCAATGTGTATTGTGCTATCGGCTTACTTAATTGTCCAGCAGCTCCCCTTTGTATCAAGTTCAGATAAGGACGCTTGCATATCTCGGCAATGTCTTGTCTTGCTTTTGGATTGTCCTTCGTCTTTCCTTTAATGTCCATGACGGTATTGAAGATATTATCGAACACATTCTTTTTGATATGCATAACATCAAGATTATGCCTTATAAGATTATCTTTCCAATAAGGCAAGTCCCAGAAGATACTCCGTTTGGTCCAGTTATGGGTTTGTCCGAACCCATCGACACGATTGTTCGATGGATCTTCCATTACAGTGGGCAAATCCTTTACATCTTCCCAAATATCGTATTCCGACAATCTGGCAGGCGGATGAGAAAATTCTTGTTTTCCAGCTCTGAATGCGACCTTGTTCTTTCTCCAAGGATGACTAGCGGGCAGAAATTGACGATGACAATCAAAGAAAAAAGTTTTTCCTCCATGCTTAAGGCGGAACGCCTTACTATTTTGTATGCATATTGGACAAGACAGGGTGCCGTGAGTACTCCATCCCGACAGCATACCGTATGCGGGAAAATCATTGATTGTCCACATCAGTGAAGCTCTCATCTGAAAGTTCTGTTTCTTGGAAATATCATAGGTCGTGACGCCGATCTCCCACAGCTGTTTCAGCTCATCCACCAACAGCTGTAAATATATATCGATATTCTTCGTCGGATTTTTGGGACCCGGTATGATAGCTGTCAAGAACATATAAGGAGTCTTCATACACATCCATGGTGGCAGATTGTAAGGGGTCAGAATGACCGGCCAGCAGGAGTATTGAGATCCCGACTGCCCGAAAGGGGCGAATCCATCAGAACATAGCCCCATGCGTACATTTCTGGGCTCTGCAGCAAAATCTGGATGGCGAAAATTGAAATATTTCCACGCCTCTCCATCCGAAGGATGTGACAATTCTCCATCGTCCTTTGTGCGTTCTTCGTTGTGCCACGTCATGTGTTCTGCTGTATTCTGAGACATATACATCCTCTGCAAGCGCTTCGTGATCGACAAGTAATGCATATACTTGTAAGGACGTCATTTTCTAGTTGACTTTCCTTTTCCCCTGACTTCCTTGTAACGATCCGCATTACAGAAGCGGCAACTTTCTACATCCTCGTTCTCCTTGTAGTACAACATGCATCCGTTGCGACAACAATCTATCTTGTCGTACCCCAGTCCCAGTTGTCGGACCATCATCTTCGACTTGTAGAAGTTTTTTGGAAGCACTTTTGATTCCTTCGGTAACACCTCCTTCATTAGTTGTGTAATCCGATCATAGCAAGTTTGTGGCAAGTTAAAATCGGACTTTATGTTCAACAACCGCATCGTCACTGACAGTACGGAATGTGGATCACAACCAGGATATAAAGAAGTTTCAGCATCCTGAAACATATCATAGAACTCCTTCGCCTCGGGATTAGGATCCTCCAGATCAAAATTAGGCCCTGCCGCGTCGTACACCATATCTCGTACAAGGTTCTGCACGTCTCCATAATCAACGGAGCATTCGTCGTCATTGACGACAAAATCCGCTGCAACATTATCATCAAAAGTATAAGTAGCAGCATTCGCAACCTGTCTTTCGACATATAGTTCACCTTGCGATGACCACAGGCCGTAATCACGTACGAAACCCTTACGGGTCAAATGATCTCTTACACTCACCACTTCTTCGTAACGTCTATTGCGACAATTACGATATGGACACTTGATTTTGTTACCGTCCATAAACTGAGCTTTGCTCATGGCATACTTAAGAAACACTTCGACGCCTGCCTGAAAATCGTCACTCACACCTATTCTGCTCTCGTGTTGTCGTTTGTACATCCATGTACGATCAACGAAATAACGATCCATCACAGATTAGATTTAAAAATTTGTATAGTAAGACAAACTAAACAGAATTAGTATATAATCATGTAACTGGTGGATCCGCTAGTATTTTAGCTCGAGAAGAGAAAAATCTAAATACAGTTGTTACTAATAGTTCGATACCGATAGTGCGATACCGATACCGATACCGATACCGATAGCATGGTTTAAAGTATCGGCCGATATCGATCCGATACGGCCGATACCGATACGGTTTGGCATGTTCCGATCCGATACCGACCGATACCAAATATTGACCGATACCGACATTGGGGGTCTTTGTCCCGATCAATTCGGCAAAACCAATCGGTAAGGGTGACTACTATTTCATATAATTTCAAAACTACTAAGAAATAATGCTGAAATACTTAAAATTATGCCTAAATGTATAAAATATATGTTTTTAAATATAAATAATTTATTAATAATTATTTGTTTTCCGATACCAAAGTTCGATACTTCGATACGATACCGCCGATACTACCGATATCGCCAATACCAATACTCATAGGAATAGTCCGAAATCAATTCTGATACCGATATTGTGAACCTTGACCGATAGTGCGATACCGATACCGATACCGATACCGATACCGATAGTGCGATACCGATACCAAACTGAGTCAATCTATCTATTTCTAAATTACAAGAGTCCACTTCTAGGATATGGGAGCTATATCCTAAATATCTAGTCTAAAATTAACTTGGTTAGGATACTAGAGTGTCTTTATTATCTAGCAAGCACTACCTTAGTCTAGTCACACTAGCATTAATTACCTATAATTCCTACCATATCTACAATCACACATTACACCCCAAGCCGTCCTGCATGCTAATAGACATGGTAGGACTGCCTTTTCATTCCTCACTCTCTAAAGCACACATACACATATATATGTATATCACAGTTAGATGTATAGATATATACATCTATATAGAAGCACACAACTGACTTATGCAGATGAAGAACTCGCACTGTCCTTGACACAGTGAACATATACACCATGAACCCAAACTCCATATTCACATTTACTAATCCAAACACCACCAAACTAATGGATAACACCCAATATGGATAACACATTATTTAGCCAATATACTCAGATGAATTTGATAAGCAAAGCCCCCCGCCGCCCCCGACCAAAGCCCGCCGCCCCAAGCCCGCCACCCAGCCCCCGACGCCCCCGCCCCAAGCCCGCCGCCCAGCCCCCGACGCCCCCGCCCCAAGCCCGCCGCCCAGCCCCCGACGCCCCCACCCCAAGCCCGCAGCCCAGCCCCCCACGCCCCCGCCCCAAGCCCGCCGCCTAGCCCCCGACGCCCCCGTCCCAAGCCCGTCGCCCAGCCCCCGACGCCCCCGCCCCAAGTCCGCCGCCCAGCCCCCGACGCCCCCGCCCCAAGCCAGCCGCCCAGCCCCCGACGCCCCTGCCCCAAGCCAGCAGCCCAGCCCCCGAATGTCCCCAAGCCCGCCGCCCCCGCTGCCCCTATGTCGACACCACGATACAGAGAGATAGAGAGAGAGAGAGAGAGAGAGAGGGGATTACCTTCGGGAGAGAGAGAGGAGAGGACGCCGACGCCGTTCACCGAAGCCGCGAGCGAGAGAGAGAGAGATTAAATTTGGGGGGAATACGAAAAGTTCCTCCCGCCTTTTCATTTAAGTCTGGAACGTAAATTTAGCGACGGAATAGCGACTGCTAATAATCCATCGCCAATTAGTCGCTATTATTGATTATCCGACTGAATATCCGTCGCTACGTAGTCGAAGAAATGTACCGCCAAATTCCTACACAATTCCCGCCAAATAATCGACCACGTAGCGACGACTGGACATCCGTCTCTATAATTTCGACAGCCTAGCGACGGATATACGACCTTTTCTCCCCCTAAAATTAAAATAAAAAATGGCAAAGGCGTGTGGTCGGTAATCAGTCGGTGAGCGGCCACGAAGCCGTCGCTAACGCCGATGAAAAAATTTCGCCGACGAAAAAATTTCATCGCTAAATATCCGTCGCTAATTTAGTATATTTTGGTAGTGTTTGAACCATATTTACAACAAAATATTGAAATGTAATATAAAGTACCATTCTCCATTTCATTGTCTCAAAATAGGGTATATCAACATCTCACAGATATATAGTACTTTAGCTAGCTATATTTCATTGTCTCAAAATAGAGTACTTTAGCTACCATTCTACATTTCTCCATTTCATTATATACATCTTCTCAAAATATATAGAGTATCCAATATAGAGTACACTTTAGCTACATCAAAACTATCGACATCAAAACATCTCACGGATACTGTAGCGAAGAAGTATACTTATAACGCTTCAACTTGGTCACATGAAGACTGTCTACAACACATGTACGTATAGCAAAACCCTAAAAAAGATAAAACAAGATTTAATATAGTTTAAGATAAAACAAAGCAAAACCCTCACTTTTAGAGTCTGTCAATTTTAGAGTCTGTCAAAACATGAACATTGCAAGAAAACTCACAAGTATGAATACAAAGGAAAATTTTGTTAGATATGGAATACAAGTCGTAGAATTATTGCACGAACATATATTTGAATACCCAGGAGAAACAGGCACAAAAGATCTATCCACATTGAGTCGCATCTATTTGCTGTGAAATGCCAGAAGAGGTAAACTATAGTCATTTTTTACGTCTAAAAAAACTACTAGTCATATTTGTCAACAAATACCAGAATTATGTAAGTGCAATCCCAAAGAACTGGCAAAGCTGAGGACTTCAAATGGCGGCTTGTCCATTACCTCCTTTGCGGTAAGGGGGGCAGGAATTAATCAGTTATCCAGAAGTAGCTCAGCCCTTTCTCTGGCCCCACTGAAACAAGACGTAAAAATCGTTGAGAATCACTTAGCGATAGAAACAAAATTCAGAGGCATCACAAGCACTTCAAGTAAAAGAACACTAATAAGAAAATCAAGAAAATATTTTACGCAATGACTACTACATTAATGATAACAGTATAGCTGCATATCTGAGTCACATAAAAAATGGCTTCAACTTATCAATCACTGCCCAAATAATTCAAAATTCAACACGAGTAGGATTGACTAGATGTATCCAAGGTGTAACAGCATGTCCTTTAATTATAAATAAAGTAGGTACATGGATATTTACAGTGAAATATCCGATTCTTTGAAATATTCAACACGAACTCACTGCACGAGGACTCGGTCGAGTGCCCTGCTACCCGAGCCCAATTTCTCCCTGTGTAGGCCACGTGGACACGTGCCACTTGGCACAGAGGTGGGGGCCATCACTGACAGACCCCCTAGAGTTTTACGACACCTCATGTCGGATACGAAATCACGGGTGCACTGAATTTGTACTGTATTGTATGCACAAAATTTCCTCTACTGACACGCGTCTCGTATCGCTCACTGACACCACGTGGATACTGGATGATGTGTCAATCTGATAGGCCATCATCCCAGCTAGGTGTGGACACGAGCACAAGGTGACCCGTGTCTTGTGTCGTGTCAACGAAGCCTTGAATACATCGTACGAGAACTGTGACATTGTGTACACTGTTTCAGGTTTTGGGAACTTGGGGCACTTTGTGTCCAGTTTCCTAGACATGAATAGACCCCTATGACACGTGTACATGTGGGACATACTCTGCTCACCCAGATTTGGGGTTATATTTGAGTTTGTGTTCGATTTGATAAATTCGAACAGAGACTGATACTTGAACCTGAAAGTTCGGGTTTGAGTTTATACCTAATTTTGGATTTTTGATTCTAATGCTTTATATCATATGTTAACTAGTTGATACGAGATTTAGGTTGGTTTATGTAATTGCTCATTGTTGGGTTCAAACTCCTGGAATGCAAGCCTGAGATCGATTGTGTTTGCTTTAAATTTCTGATACATTCGAAAAACGAAATTGGGTTTCCATTTGATGCATGAGTTTTCGAATTTAGTTCATATATATTACTCACAGTCTTTACCAAACAGCTATAAAGAAACCAACTACAGCAAAAATAAAGTACTCATTGGCTTCTTAAGATGCACTCTGTTTCTTCAGTTTGGCAAGCTCTTGTCTAATAGCACCTCCCCTCTGAATATGCGGACAGAAGAAGTAAATAACACATCCCAAGATTAACAAAGAGAAACCATAAAATAATAATTAAAACAGAAAAAAGTTACAGCTCACCTTGATCTTTGCCAGCATAACCTTAAACCTGTCAAAATCATTTAAAGCCGCTCTCCTCTTCTGAACAATCAACTTCCTACCCTAGGAGCTGTTTTCCCATTTGTTCTTCACATCTACAACAAAAAATTCAAAGCAATGCTTACACAATATATCTAAGTAGAAAGCTAGCGCATCTTGCAAATACAACAAAACCTTTATACCAAAGTTTAGGGTCAGCTACTATCCTTACCGGCAGCTTCCATGGCAGCAATCAGAGACTTCTTCTTGGGAATTCTTGGAATATCGATCTTTATATCTGTAAGGCTTAATCTCTTAAATTTGACCTGCCCTCTAACTATGTCAGGAGCATCGACCAGCGCCTGTACAAGTTTTTACATACACAAATAAATAAGGTCATCATTGAAGTTACTATATATAGAATATCATGTGATTTTGCTTGTTAAAATTGTTCAAGACTTCAAGGATCACCCATAAAAGGTAACAGAACATGAGATTATATAATTACATCAAAACAATTTACAAATAATGGTTGGTATTAAGGAAAAAAATAACTATTGGTTCAGTAATTTAAATGTCGAATCAGTATTCTAGGTGATTAATAAATACATTCACAGCATAAACTCCATCAAAAGCCCTGGCTTCAAAGAACCACCATCTGAAATCCTGGCTTCAAAGAACCTCCATCTGAAGTCCTGGCTCCAAAGAACCTCTCATAATCAGAATATAGTACTAATCTAGATTGAGATACATTATGACTTTCATAGACAACATTTTAACAATCCATATAGACGCCATAGGAATCTTCAAGACTGCCCTACCATGAGAACTTGTAAGCATCAAGCATAAGCTACAATGCAATGAGTTATTGAAAACAAATATATGTACCGGTATCCTTAAACTTTCGATACACAAGCAATATAAAGAATGTATACACACACTTATATAACATGATGTGGCTTTTGGACAGTATGCAAGGACAACCGATTCTAGCATTGTTAGCATAGTTATAATGCTTCCCATGTCCACTAATGATATACGACATTGATATTGTCATGGCATACTTCCCGGCATAAGCCTTTTCCATATCACCATGCAGGGATATAATACCTACACATAGTCAAAGTCCTAGATTCATAAACCAATATTTGTGAGAAACATCATTGCCTGATGTGTGACAGTGTGAGCATATATATAACAGAGGATACTAGTCCAACCAATAAGAAATCATTCCAATAGGGAATAAGACAAGGATCATAAGCACCCTTAATCAACAATCTCTCAAGGAGATCAATCAACTAAATTATGTCACCTAGCCACCTACGGTTTTCATCATTTAAGAATGTGTAGTTCATCCTAAACCTAGAAATCTATCATGAACTGGACCAACAAAAATGTGCAATTTCACCTTTTGTATCAATCTATCATGTAGTTTAGAATTGCACTCCATGAAATATTACATGAGACCTTCGTCCTCATCATTCTATAAATAATACATTTTCCCGTCTACACGAATGAAATTGATAAAAAGGTGTAAGTTCATCCCAAAAATGTGTAGTCCACCATTCTATAAACAAATGTCACTTTTTCCGTCTATATTTAACTGGTATTGTGATAGATTGTATATCTACTTAAACCCCACAAGTAACCCAACTCAGTTTGCACTATTGGTCTAATGCTAGGACTCGAATATAAAAGCGGACTGTGCTTGCTGTGGGCTATGTCCTACCATTTGTGAAGTGTCTGTATCGTGTCTGATGCGTGTTCAACATTGCACAATATCAACCTTGTGATTCTTTCGATTTTCTTTCATCTACTTATCCCATAGCCACCAATCCATTGGCATTAAGGAACCATTTACCATTAATCATCCCAAAGATGTATCATTTTCTAGCTCAAAAACCCTAACAGTAAAGCAATCCAGAAAGAAAGAAAAAATACTGATCAAATTCCACGATCCCATCACAAGTACAAAATCAAAAACCTAAGTTGCGCAGACTCGAATGCGAAGCAATTCAAGCGTGTCCATTATACTTTGGAGTGTTCGTATCATGTTCGACACCGAAGGACACGGACCGTAACATAGAAATCACCGAAACCGTAACAAAGTTGAACATTTATGCGATGATGAGATGAAAAAAAAGAAAAGAAAAACATACTCTGTTCTGATCGGCGACGTCGTCGACGACGAAGAGCTTCCCATAATCCTTCCCATAGTTCACCAGCGCCACCCTCCCGATCTCCACGTACCTCTTAACGGCTAGAGAGGAAAAAAAATCGAATATTTACAGTGAAATATCATATGGAGTGGAACAAATATTGGATCTTTGAAATATTTACCATATTAAGAAGAGGGAGGAATCGATTGAAGGGCCATTCTTGATAGAAAGGGACGATGGGGGAGAGAGAAGAAGCCGAGAGCGGCTCAGGAGCTCGACGGCTGTGTACCGCGGCCGGCTACCGGGAGGGATCCGACGGCGGAGGCGAAGAAGAGGTCACGGAAGACGCAGCTGCGGGCGGCGAGGATGCAGCGGTGGAAGCCGACGTGGGCACCACCGTGGACGGAGACGTCGGCGTCGTTAAAGCCGGGGTCGACGGCGTCGAGGAGAAGGCGCACAAGGTGGGAGCTGATCTTAGAGAGGCTGGCGATCTCCAGGTTGGTCGGCGAGAGGTTCTTCGCGGGGGTGGAGGTCCCGTTGGATAGGCAGGAGGAGGAGGTGGAGGGCTCGGCCAGGTTGGCGGCGGCGGCGGCCATCGCCGGAGATCTCGGTCTGGTGCTTTGGGATTGGGGAATATACATGGTCGAAAAATCCTAAAAGAACCGTAATTTTAGAGGCATCTGCTCAGAAAATCTATGGAAAATGATGGAGAATCGCATTTGTTCATGATATCTTCTCCCGCTCTTAAGAAAAGCGGCGAGTTGGGGAGCTGGGGAGCGGGGGAAGAAGGAGAAGGAGAAGGAGAAAGAGAGAGGATGAGGGTTTAGGTTTTTTCTTAAGTGCGGGAGAAGTGCGGGGGAGTGGAGGTTTTGACTTAAATTTTGGTGCTTTTTTTTCATAACGCTTGTATCACTGAAAGACTATCAATAAGGTTTATATTGGACACCGTCATAGAATGGAGTCTTGTTGAACTTTGATGACGTTTCTTTATCAGCCATCATGCAATCCACTTATCAAGCGTCATTAATAGGTCTTTTTGTTGTAGTGCATACTGCAAGTGCACTGTATTACAACATATTGAAAGTGTCGCTTTTACACTTTTGAAGAGTTACTTCTATCCAAACAACCCTTATCGAGACTCATCGAAGACTAGAATCACATCAGCACAGTCTCACAAGCAAAGAAATGATATATTGTTGGGACATTTGTATTCTTGACATGTAGAGAACTTGTTCTCTACATCCCACATCGAAAATACACCATGTGGTATCTCAACATATATAGGCTTCTATGTATTGTTGGGATGTGCACATGGGTGGTGACCCGAAGGTGGGAACCATGTGGGTGATTTTACTAAGAGGTAAGAATAAGGCTCTATGGTAAGCTTCTATCTTTTTGCTCTTGGGAAATTTATTTCCATGGGAGCTAAGCCCCATAGGGGCTTAGCGACTCGGACTCGGACACGGACACGGACTCCGGCTCGGGCTCAAGGGCTCATGAGGCATAATGTGGCATTTTGTTGGCGCACTTTGCACTTAGCACGTCAGCATCGTTGCTAGGCACATAGTGCGCTTAAGTTGTGCTCGTTACGCGAGCCACTTGCGCGGCCACGTTATGCGAGCCCAGTTATGTGTGCCATGTTACGCGGGCCTCGTTACGTGAGCCCAGTTACGCCGGCCCAGTTACGCAGCCCAGTACACGCAGTATGCGTAGCGTACGCAGCGTACATAGAGTGCACAGCGTACGCAGTGTGTGTAGAGTGCGTAGTGTGTGCAGCATTCGTAGAAGCGTAGTGTATGCAGTGTGCGCGTTACACACGGTGCAGGTTACGTAAAATGGCTGTGTGCGTAAAGTGGCAGGTTGCGTAGAGTTGCGTAAAGCATTACGCATAGGGTGCGTAAAGGAGCTATGTGCGTAAAGTGCAAATCACGCTGGTTACCGAGTGGCACAACTTGCGACAGAACTTGTCTTTGCATGTTCTGAGCGGTTGCTCCATGTTCGGGATGGTTATTACCACGTCCCTAACATTGTGCTAACCGGACAGTTATTGCAGGGGCCTATATAAGGTCTCCTCCTTCTCTCTCACAGTAAGAGACTAATACACATGTAGTAGATAAAAGTTTACAAGTGTTTAGAAGCTGTGAGAGAGAAGAGAGGTATTGTACCAGCGTTGAGTTTTGCACTGGAGTTCATGTTCATCCGAGGAGTCAGAAGAGCAAGAGTGTTCCAAGTTCTTCGACGAACTTGCTGGTTCCTGGAAGCTATTCGTATGGGGCGAATAAAGCTTTGAGCAACGGTGATCATTCACTCCAGCAGGAGTTTTTACATCTTTCACCTGTCACCTTCTTCGTTTATCAGAATTCTATTAGCGCACCTTCGGTGAAGTGTTAGCGTTGGTAGAAATCTGTGCACCTTTTGTGAAGTGTTGCATTAGTGAAATTTCTGTTACGTATCTTCTGTGAATTGTTATGTAATAACGATTGTTTTTACAATTGTTACGAATTCTCAGTTTTCTATCGAAAATTTGTGCCCCGACATTAACAATCTCAAAGCTTTATCGCTACGATAGAAAACGTTAGTGTTTCACTCTTCAATTCTGACTTTTGTAAGTTAGAAAAGTTTGATGGAGAACATTACCAAGTCTGGAAGAGGAAGGTTTATCTCACCCTTCAACTCAAAGACGTAGATCACGTGCTTCTGGAGGAAGAACTTACTGTTCCAGATGTTGGGTCTACTGCTGCAATCACCGCGGCTACTAAACTTCAAGCAAAATAGAGAAGAAAAAATAGTATTTGCAGGCAGCTTATCCTGAATGCTATGGAAGATTCCCTTGCAGAATCCTATTCTAAGAAGACTATCGCTAGAGACATATGTGAGTCTCTAGAAAAACTCTACGAAGAAGACAAGAACCGCAGTAAAATCTCTGTGGTTGAAAGATATCACAAGTGGTTCTTTGAGGACGAAAAGTCTATGCTGCCGCAAGTGAAGGAGTTCCTGAAACTGCGACAGAAGCTGAAAGACGAGGCGATGCCCCTCTCCGATAAGTTTGTTGTTGGAGGGATTGTCTCAAAGCTCCCCGCTGGGTGGAGCAAGTTCTATGCAAACATGCATAGGAAGAAGCTGGAGATCACCCTTGAAGATCTTCTGCAGGAAATCTATGTTGAGGACCAGATGCGGGCTCAACTGAAGGTGGATGCACTGTCCAAGCAATTGGCTAACGCCAATCTGGTGCATTCAAGGGAACCAAGGGGAAATCATACGGCTTCCCAAAGCAAGAAGAAGGACCTTGACAATCTTAAAGTCAAGGGTACTTCAATAAAGAAGAAAAAGCCAAAGTCTCACTTTGCTTGCTTCAAGTGTGGCAAGAAGGGCCACTTTAAGAATGAGTGCAAAGCAAAAGCCAAGCAATCGGAGCAAGGAGAACCTAGTAAGGTAACTATGATCACTAATGTTGTTGCTATGATTGCGCAGGTTGATGCGGTAGGAACTGATGCTGACTGGTGGGTAGACACTGGAGCCACCTGCCATGTTTGCTCCAGCAAGGAGTGGTTCACCACCTACACCCCTACTTCTGATGTGGTTATGGTGGCGAATCAGGCACAAGCTGAAGTGCTTGGGATCGGGACAGTGGTATTGAAGCTGACTTCTGGCAAGTCTCTGACGCTTCAAGCTGTGAAGCATGTACCTGCTATCGCCAAGAATCTGATCTCAGGAGGCCTACTCTGCAAAGCAGGCCTCAGGATGGACATCAATGCTGGGCAGATGGTGATGTCTATCAGGGAAACATATTTCGTAAAAGCTTTTTATACCGAAGGAATGTTCAAAATTCAGCTTGTAAATTAGTTCAATGTTGTTAATACAATCACTCATTCTGCTTATACTTTTGAGTTGTGGCATAATAGGCTAGGACATGTTCATTCTAAACGAATTAACAGAATGTCTAGTCTAGGGCTTATCTCCAAGTGTGGGGGTAAGGTAGAGAAATATGAAGTTTTTGCTCAAACTAAGATCACAAGGAAACCCTTTCCTCGGGTTAATCGAAGTACAGATCTTCTGGAGTTAGTACACTCAGATATCTGTGACTTCAAACAGTCCTCTACAAAGGCCGGGATGAAGTATTTCATAACCTTCATCGATGACTTCTCTAAGTATGCGTTCGTCTACTTACTGAAGGCTAAAGATGAAGCATTTGATAAGTTCAAGGAGTTCAGGGCCGAAGCTAAGCGGCAAACTGGACAACAACTCAAAAGAATAAGAAGTGATCGGGGTGGGAAGTACAGGTCTTATGAATTCACATCGTTCTGCAAAGAACATGGAATTGTCAATGAGACTACGGCTCCGTACTCTCCTCAATCTAATGGAGTAGCTGAGAGGAAGAACAGGACATTGACAGAAATGATAAACTCAATGCTGTTGACTGCGGGTCTTCCTAAGTGCTACTGGGGAGAAGCTGCACTGACGGCCACTTTTATTCTGAATAGGGTGCCTCATGCAACTTCTGACATTACTCCTCATGAACTCTGGTTCAAAGTCAGACCTAACTTGAATGTCATTCGAGTGTGGGGGTGTCTGGCATATGTCAAGCTTCCAGATCTGAAGATTCAGAAGCTTGGGACAAGGACTACTAAGACGATCTTCTTGGGGTATGCCGAGAAGAGTGATGCTCGAAGATTTCTTGATATTGAGTCAAATCATATCATTGAATCTTGCGACACAGAATATTTTGAAGACAAATTTGCAAGGCACAAGAATATTGTTCTTACGGATGTTCCAGAGAATAATAAGGGTGCGCAGGTCTTCAATGAAGATGTGGTCCAAAAAGATGTTGTTGTTGAAACAACGGTTGAACCAGATCTCACTGAGCCGTCAACGAAGCGAGTGAGGAGGCCGAAGGACTTCGAAAGTGACTTTGTCACCTATCATGTGGAAGCAGATCCGCTTACCTATGATGAGACGATGAAGACCAGAGACGCAGTTTTCTGGAAGGAGACGATTGACAATAAAATTGAATCTATTACCTCCAATAACACTTGGGTGTTGGTTGATCTTCCTGAAGGAGCAAAATCCATCGGATGCAAATGGATCTTCAAGAAGAAGATGAAAACAGACGAAACTATTGACAAGTTCAAGGCTAGGCTAGTAGCCAAGGGATTTTCTCAGAAGCAGGAAATCGACTACTTTGACACGTATGCTCCAGTAGCCCGGATGACTACCATCAGAATGTTGATTGCTCTCGTAGCGATACATAAGATGGTGATACATCAGATGGATGTGAAAACGGCTTTCTTAAATGGCGAGCTGACCGAAGAGATTTATATACAACAACCAGAGGGATTTGTCGTCAAGGGTGTTGAAGACAAAGTCTGCAAGTTGGTAAAATCTTTGTACGGTCTTAAACAGGCTCCCAAGATGTGGTATGAGAAATTTGACAAGGTTATAAGGTCAAATGGTTACATGGTCAGCGAGACGGACAAGTGTGTTTATACGAAGTTCGCTGATAAAAAAGGTATGATCGTTTGTCTGTATGTGGACGACATGCTTAATTTAGGTACAGATATGAGCTGTGTCACGGAGACAAAGAGGTTCATCTCGAGCAAGTTTAGTATGAAGGACTTGGAGAAAGCTGATGCGATCTTAGGGATCAAGATCATCCGGACAGAAACTGGACTAGCATTGTCACAGTCTCATTATATTGAGAAGATGATCACTCGTTATGGGTATCAGGATCTTTCAGGGATCGATACGCCGTACAGGTGTGATCTGAAGCTGAAACCTAATTCAGGGGAAAGCGTCAGGCAGCTGGAGTATGCAAGCGTAATCGAGAGTTTGATGTATGCTACTACTGCCACAAGGCCTGACATAGCTTTTGCCGTAGGAATGCTGAGTTGTTTCACGTGCAACCCTGGTATTGAACACTGGAAGGCTGTGAAACGGGTTATGAGATATCTCAAGAAGACTCAGACATATGTACTGTACTACAGCAAAGATCCGCAGGTAGTGGAAGGCTTCAGTGATGCTAGCTGGTGCTCAGATTTGGAGAGCGAGAGGTCCACAGGTGGATATATTTTCACAATGGGTGGATCTGCTATATCATGGAAGTCGAAGAAGCAGACAATGCTCTCGCGGTCATCCATGGAATCTGAGTTCTTTGTACTTGACACCGCAGCCGAGGAAGCAGAATGGCTTCGGGAGCTCATGTATATATGATCCTCCAGTGGTTGGGGCATAAATACCGGCAATACCGATATACTGCGACAACCAGGCGACAGCGGTGGCATCAAATGACCTCTTCAACGGAAAGAAGAGGACTGTGCGGTTAAAACACAGGACAGTACACGATTTTATTAAGAGAGGTGTAATTGCAGTGATTGATGTTCGGAGTCAGGAAAATCTGGCGAATTCGTTCACCAAAGGCCTCAAGCGCCAGCTAGTCGATGACTCAGCATGTAAAATGGGCTTGAAGGCATTCTGATATTAGTTATTGTATTCCTACCATAAAGTTTCGTGCTATTAGTTCAAAGATTTATCTACTAGGCATCTAGCTTTTGGTTCAAAGGAGGACCATTAACTGGAAGAATATCAGGAACGGTGGGTACATGTTCTATTGGGCATGGAGAGGTTACGGACCTATAACCACTATTGTCTACTGTTATTTTTTTGCGAAAAACGGTTCCTGTGGGAAGGTTGGCTTAATTGCCTTAATGAGTTCTTAGGCAGAGTGAATGCCTGGTGTGCTTTACAGGAAGCACGGCAGAGCAACACTACAAGGAGTGAAACTCCATGCTATAGTGGGGTGACTCCACGATGAGGTTCCTATATGTGGGGTGCTGTCCAGGAATATGATAAAGCCTCGGCTTCGCAGGCCAAGTTACAGCGGTGTAGCACCGCAAATAGGCAGTTAGCCTAATGTTGTATGTTAAAAATAAAGAGGGGTGTAGTCAGTACTACAAAGAGGAGGAGTTTTTCATGTTACAGTGGCACGACACCACGATGAGGTACTCGGTTAGTGATAAAGTCTCAGCCTTGCAAGCCATGTCGTTGTGGCGTAACACCGCAAGGGAGCCTAAAGCTTCATGCTGGGTAGTTTGGCACTACAAAGAGGTAGTTGCCTCATGCTACAGTAGTATGACACTACAAAGGTTCCCAGATATGGGATGATTCCCAGGGAGGGTAATGCCTTGGCTTCGGGCCATGTCATAGCGGCGTAGCACCGCAAGGGGAGTGTAAAGCGTTCCATGCCATGTCTCTTTATAATGAACTCACCTATAGTGTATGGACAGAGATATCAGGCCGTCTCTTGAGGGTAAACTTGTAGACGTCCAAAAGTATACACTAAAACCAGGCTGGCACAGGGCCTTTAATGTGCATAGCCAGAAGCACATGTGACTACATTGTGTGAGTGGGAACAACTTCAGCTATGGTGCAGAATTCAAGGCTTAGTCCATTCTTGTATTATAGTCTGTTGTTTAACCCATGCGGAAAGATTCAAGTCATCGTGACATCTCTCCTAATGCATGATGGACAGTCACTGTGGGGAACACTCGAACTCATATATATTGAGATATATGGGGGATTGTTGGGACATTTATATTCTTGACATGTAGAGAGCTTGTTCTCTACATGCTTAGTGAAGTTTTAGTCCCACATCGGAAATACACCATGTGGTATCTCAACATATATAGGCTTCTATGTATTGTTGGGATGTGCACATGGGTGGTGACCCAAAGGTGGGAACCATGTGGGTGATTTTACTAAGAGGTAAGAATAAGGCTCCATGGTAAGCTTCTAGCTTTTTGCTCTTGGGAAATTTATTTCCATGGGAGCTAAGCCCCATAGGGGCTTAGCGATTCGGACTCGGACTCGGACACGGACTCGGGCTCGGGCTCGGGCTCGGGCTCGGGCTCAAGGGCTCATGAGACGTAATGTGGCATTTTGTTGGCGTACTTTGCACTTAGCATGTCAACATCGTCGCTAGGCGCATAATGCGCTTAAGTTGCGCTCGTTACGCGAGCCACTTGCACGGCCACGTTACGCGAGCCACTTGCACAGCCACGTTACGCGAGCCCAATTATGCCGGCCCAGTTACGCAGCCCAGTACGCGCAGTGTGCGCAGCGTGCGTAGCGTGCGTAGCGTAC
Organism: Iris pallida; assembly: GCA_029216955.1. Lineage (NCBI taxonomy): Eukaryota > Viridiplantae > Streptophyta > Magnoliopsida > Asparagales > Iridaceae > Iris > Iris pallida. The sequence continues at coordinate 4,041,340 of JANAVB010026997.1, forward strand.
GTAACGTGCGTAGAGTGCGCAACGTACGTAGTGTGCTAGAGTGCGTAGTGTGCGCAGCGTGCGTAGAATGCGTAGTGTACGCAGTGTGCGCGTTACGCACGGGGCAGGTTGCGTAAAATGGCTGTGTGCGTAAAGTGGCAGGTTGCGTAGAGTTGCGTAAAGCATTACACATAGGGTGCGTAAAGGGGCTGTGTGCGTAAAGTACAAATCACGCTGGTTACGCGAGTGGCGCAACTTGCGGCAAAACGTGTCTTTGCATGTTCTGAGCGGTTGCTCCATGTTCGGGGTGGTTATTACCACGTCCCTAACATTGTGCTAACCGGGCAGTTGTTGCAGGGGCCTATATAAGGTCTCCTCCTTCTCTCTCACAGTAAGGGACTAATACACAGGTAGTAGACAGAAAGTTTACAAGTGTTTAGAAGCTGTGAGAGAGAAGAGAGGTATTGTACCAGCGTTGAGTTTTGTACGGGAGTTTGTGTTCATCCAAGGAGTCAGAAGAGCAAGATTGTTCCAAGTTCTCCGACGAACTTACTGGTTCCTGGAAGCTATTCGTGTGGGGCAAATAAAGTTTTGAGCAACGGTGATCATTCACCCCAGCAGGAGTTTTTCCATCTTTCGCCTGTCACCTTCTTCGTTTATCAGAATTCTATTAGCGCACCTTCGGTGAAGTGTTTGCGTTGGTAGAAATCTGTGCACCTTCTGTGAAGTGTTGCATTAGTGAAATTTCTGTTACGTACCTTCTGTGAAGTGTTACGTAATAACGATTGTTTTTACAATTGTTATGAATTCTCAGTTTTCCATCGAGAAATTGTGCCCCGGCATTAACATATATATATAACAAATGACCTCTAGCCTAGTGGTTAAGAGATATGGATGCGGCCCAAATGGTCGGAGTTCGAGCCCCCACTTGGACCGCATGCATATCTCTTAACCACTAGGCTAGAGGTCATTTGATATATATATATATATATATATATATATATATATATATATATATATATATATATATATATATATTTTATATATATTATATATATATATATATATATATATATAAAATATATATATATATATATATATATATATATATATATATATATATATATATATATATATATATATATAAAATGAGAGGAAGATGAGATCATGGATGATGATGAGGAAGCAAGCAGTGATGACATGCACTTTGCTCGCCAACAGTTGCATTAGTCTTAATTAACATAATAGTATACTAATCAAAGTATTCCTGCTAGTTGCTACAACACTCGACTGTTGATGACAAGTTAGGAACATGTCCAACATCATCTTCAAAGACTCTTGGCCATGCTCTACCAAAGTATACATATACCTATACATATTTATATAGGGATTGTTATTTTTCTGCACGGGTCACTGCAAGTCAATATAGGAGATCATCTAGAGGGGTTGAATAAGAAGAAGAGGAGAGTGACTCGTGAAAATAACTGGTCACTGGATCCCCTCCCTCCACCTCATCATCACCAAGTTCTTGGTTAATGTCGGCATCACCACCACTCTCGCCCCACAGCTCGAGCTCCTTCTCCAAGTAGGCCAGCCACCTCCCGCTTTCGCTCTCGCTCTCGCCACCGCCTCCGCATGGTACTCCGCTCGGCTCGTCGTCCTCGATCATGCTCCATATCTCCGGCTCGATCGATATGTCGGGCATTTCCTCCAACGGATCTTTAAGTATGATCACCGTGTTGGTCGACGGAGACGAGCACAAGCCCATCTCGATCTTGCCAATGCCTTGATCATCTAGCCCTCGAGACATCACCGCGTTTGTGTTTGCAGCGTGCAGCTCGCTCTCCCCTTGCTCGGAGGAGCACGACGTCATGGAGGAAGTGACGACGGACGACGGCGAGCTCGGCGGCTCCTCTTCGGAGTACTTGTCCTTCGGAGTAGTAGTATCAGTAGTCGTCGTCGTCGTCGTCTTCGCCAGCCTCTTCTTCAAGTGGGTGTTCCACACGTTCTTGATCTCATTGTCAGTCCTCCCGGGCAGGCACGACGCAATTTTAGACCATCTAGAAATTAGGCATTCATTCGATTGATTGATTAATTAATTAATTAATTACACATTAGCAAAAATAAGAATATTTTAGCAAATATTCTTATTCAAAATATAGAAATCAGCACGTATTTCCATACTCTCGTGTTTGTACAAAACCTCAAAATTTTCTTAAAAATAGTGTTTTAGTTTTTTTTTTTTTTAAAGTAGTAGAAGTATATGCTAGTTTCTATATTTTCAACGACGAACCTTGCTAAAATATTCGGCAAAAATATGTTAGAGAGTACTAGTTATGATCACCACGCCCTTACTTGTTCCCAAGCGCTAGGTGCAGCCTGATGATGGTGTCCTCCTCCTCCCGGCTGAAGTTGCCCCGCTTTATGTCGGGGCGGAGATAGTTGATCCACCGCAGCCTGCAGCTCTTCCCGCACCGCAGCAGCCCTGCGATCGTCATCGTCGTCGACACGAAATCGCGCAAACATTATCAGCCAAGTGTTGTACGTGAATATATCGATCTACTATTGCATTGATCGGGAATAGGCTAGCTAGGTAATTCGATCGAGAGCAGACCTGCTTGCTTCGGAAGAGCCCTCCAGTTGGCATGGCCGTGCTTGCGGATGTAGGCCACGAGCCGCACGTCCTCCTCCGGCGTCCACGACCCCTTGTTCAGCCCGACCTTCTCGCAGCACGGCGCTCGGCCTCGACCCATGTTGTTTGTTGCGGCGCGCTAGCTAGCCCTCCCTGTCTCTCCCGGGCTGTTGTCTAAACTACTATTAGTAGTAGATTAATTGTGTGAGTGCATAGATCTATCTATATATATAGTGAGAGAGATTTGATTGAATGATGAGAGCAAGTCTTCCCCACCAAACCTTAATAACAAGTTTGTGTGTTCACACCTGTTGAAAGAGCGGAACGAGAAATTCAAGCTGAGGCGGACTAGACTGGGCTAGGATAGACTAGTAACTCCCATATGAAAAATAATAATAATATGGACTAGAGTCCACCCCAGCCCGTAGGTGGTTCCGCCACTGCCTGTTGGGTGTAACGGTTATATGAGGTGTTTTTTTGAATATTGATTATGAGGGATTCGGTTTTGGATGGTTTTTAAAAACCACTTTTAAATCAATCTAACCGATGTTGTCGAACGGTCATAAAAGTTTTTTAAGAAAATAAAATAATATAAATAAAAGTTATTCCAAAACAAGATTATTATTGTCTATTGTTAGATCACAATAAGAAAATATTGTCACTCTCAATTTGATGTTATATGATTCGAAATTCATGATCAACGTCCTAAATTGTTCTTACATTTGTTATTCATATATATTAAAATCATATTTTATACTATTTTATGTAGTATTTATAATTATATATTCTTGATGAGGGTATAAAGAAAATAATATAAACCCTCAAAATCTATTGATTTTTAAAAAATTACAAGCAGAAATTTTGTGAACACTTAGGCCTGGTTTGGTTCGCGGAAGGGAAGGGAAAGGAAATCAATTCCTTATCCTTTCATTTCCTTTGGAAAATTTTATTTTCCATTGATTTATTTTCCGATGTTTGAAAATGTCAAGAAATTTGGAAAGGAAAGTGATTACTTCAATGTGGGAGTGATTCCTTGCTTGGATGAATACAATCACTTTCTCCCCTAATTTTTTTCCATTGGGAATCACTTTTCTTTTCTCCTCAATTTCTTTGGCACCCAAACATAGGAAAGTAATCATTTTCCTTTCCCAACTCGAAGATTCCGTGAACAAAACGAGGTCTTAATAAATGTTCTGCTTGAAAATCCTCTAAACCGGTGTAAAGACTATTGCCAACATACCTTAAGGGTCTGTTTGGCAATGGTATTTTTACCGGTTTCGATGAATTTTTGAACCGGTTGTTTATGAAGTGTTTAATAAATTTATGGTTGGTACTTTTTTGAGTAGTCATCGATTTTGGTATGCTTAAAGAATCTCCCAAAGAGTCGGCTTTTACCGGTTTTGATAGATATCTTTTTAAACACCTCAAATCAGAATATTTTGAGGGTTTTTATTTTTCTTCTATTTATATCCTTATAAAAATATAACTACAACTACTAATAGTGTGAGTTTTCTAAATTTTGTGTACCATTTGATGTGGTAGTGAATGATTGTCATAAAATTTTGTTGTATATTTGATGTGGCAGTGAATACTCTACTCTCAACATTTATGATTTACAACTTGTCAAACCATTTTATATTTGCAAAGTGTATAAGTTAATGATTGGGAGAACAATGATATAATATATTTTTGGAGGACTTTTGTTTATATATGGACATATAAATTTTATTGTTTTAAAAAACTTCTAGAACAGCTCGTTAATGAATTACGAAGCATGAGTTAGATTGATCTAAAAATTGTTACTTAAAACAGCCAAAAATCGGACTCCTCATAATCGTTCATAAACGATATTTAAAAATACCTCATAAACGCTACCCCAATAATTGCCAATTAAGTAAATCCTAGGATTGAGGATGAAGATAGTTAAGTGAGGGGAAAAAATTATTTTTTTTTAGGATGGAGGTTTAGGAGGAAAAGTCATAGAGGGTTAAGTGGGGGTTGTTTAACCTTTCTAACCTTCAAAACGGAAGGTTAACAAGAAAAAGTGGAAGATTATTGTTTAAAAAATTATAAATACTTCTTCTTTGTCATATAAAATATTGCAACCTTCTCTTCCTTTTTTTTTGCTTTCACCTCCTTCATTTTCTTGGTTTTCAACCTACCGCCATTCAAGTGCGTCGTTTCTTCTTGCTTTCTCTTATTAATATTCGTCGTTAAAATTTATAAATAAATAAAAAATTGACCGCTATATTTATTTATGTATTTGTTGAGTTGATGACTACATATATTCGATGCATCAAAAAAATTTGTTCAGGTGCGTCAAAAAAGTGGATATAACCACATATTTTGTGCATCTGTTGAGATGATGATCATATATATTTTGTGCAATTTCATGTCGTATATAATAAACTATTTTGGTAACTATTGTATTTTTTTTATTAATCCTCTTTCGGCTCAAAATCTCACATCCAAACAAGAATAATTAACTTTCCTTCGCTTATCACTTAACTCTGTTTTTTTCACCTCTATCCAAACAGCCTCCAAGTGTGTAATGGAATTTTATCAAGAAAAAAAAATGTCTTAATTACTGAAAGATTATATGTGTGCGTGTTAAGTTACTTACACCCGTCTGAAATGGTTCGGATTGGAAGCTTGATTAGGAATAGCTAAGACACTGTAATTCCTCTAATGTTACCCATCATTAGACTTGCCATTAAGCAAAAACTTGACAAGAAAAAACCATTATTAATATTCTGAGTTTTCTCTGTTGGTGCTTGTTTGCATTCACAGTGTCATGATTAAAAATTAGCTAATCTGCTTTTTGCTGATGTCGTATTATGAGCTTGATTAGGAATAGCTAATCCTGCAACTGGAGTTCCTTAATCTGCTTTTGTTGTGTAAAATTGTCAATAAGTATCGATTGTATGTACAAGTTATCTTAAGTAGATTTGACATTCTTTGTTTTCCTTTTCTTACTGTGACGTGCATGTGTGTTCACACAGCCTTAAATTAGAAGAGAGATGTCAAATTCTTTGTACTTCAGCATCATCCAGCCTTTTCCAATTTACTAATTATATCAGAGGAAAAATAGATCCTTCTCGTCCCTCTGTACTTATATCAGCAGAACTATCAAATGTATCCTGGAATAAAGTCACGTACAATATTCCACTGGTATTTTGTCAGAAAGAAATTTCTTTATGAGAAATTTTGAGTAACATTCCACTTACTTTATCCAAATTCAAGATGCACTTTACTGCTTTACCATAATATATGAATTCTTCTACTTTTGACGGAAACTGTCCATAGCTGAAGGTCAAAGGATTTGACCGATAATTATTGACGAAAATACCATCGTCTTCTCACAATCCAAATCCAAAACCGTCCCGCCGCCGCTGTCGCGCCCCCGTCCCGCCCCGCCGCTGCCGCGTCCATCACCACCACCACCACCATCATTACCACCACCTTCACTATCACCACCACCACCTTCACCATCACCTTCACCAACACCACCACCGCTCCCCCGCCGCCTCGCTCCGCCGCCCCCGCTCGGCTGTCGCGCCCCAGACCCGCCCCCGCGCCCCCGCTCGGCTGTCGCGCCCCAGGCCCGCCCCCGCGCCCGCTCCTGCTCTGCCCCCTGCACCCCCGCCCCGCTCTGCCCCCCTCCCCCAACACCACCACCACTACCCCGCCGCTCTGCCCCCCTCCCCCGTGCCCCCTCCGCCCCCGCGCCCCCACCCCGCTCCGCCCCCCTCCCTCCCTCCCGCTCAGCAGCAACAACAACAACAACAACGGCGGCAACAGCCGCCGACGGGAGCGCACGGCGGGCAGCGGGGGGGGGGGGGGGAGGGGACGGAGGTGGAGGGGGGGACGGAGGTGGAGGGGGGCACGGGGTGGGCAGCAGCCGGCAGGGGCATGCACGCAACGGGGTGTCTTCGAAAGGTGGGTCGCGGGAAAGAAGAGGACATTTTCGTCCAAAAAAATGGGTGAAAGCAGTTGACCGTTAACGAAGAACGAAAACCGTCAAAAGTGAGGGGTGTCGTACATTATGGTAAAACAGTGGGGTGCACCTTGAATTTGGGTAAAGCAAGTGGGGTGCGACTCAAAATTTTTCTTTTTTTATTTGCGACCAGCACAAGTACACAGCACTGGCTGTTCATTCCTTATTCTGAATAGTGATTACGTCTCTCCGGGCTACTCCAACCATGATCCTCATAGCACCATTAGAAGATGGTGCTCAAAATTTCATCTTGAGACCTGATATTAAAAAAAAAGTAAATATAGAATGAGTTAGGTTTGTATGAGAATATTAGAAAATGATAAAATGAGCTTGGGTCTCAAACACAATGTGATCAAAAATTAATGTGGAAAAAATAATAATGTAAATCTAGAACTGGGCTCCAAATTGGTCGACTTACTATTCTACAAAATGATTTCGTACATTCTGATCCTAGAAATTCTCAGGCCCAACCTATAGCTCCGGTGGGTTGGTTGGACCTGAAAATCTAGAAATTAAAACTTAGGATGAGTCTTACTATTCTACAAGATGAGCTCCTAAAACTTTAATTCTAATATCAAAGAATTTAAAGCGTTTCCTTGTTGCTCGAACCTGCAACCTCTTGGGAGGATATACCTCACTCAAACTTGTTTGCGTGAGGTTGTAGTCTATGATCGTTCTACTATCTAGATCTGTTTCGGGAATAACAATCTCAAAGCAAGATCTGGATCAGACGGAGAACTATTGTACAATCCTTATGGATACAAGTTTTAACAAACTTGAGATGCTTGACGGTCATCATTACCAACATTTGGATGAGAAAAAGTTCTTTGTCAAATGGTTGGACTAACTATCCAAGAGGAGGATGCACATTACATGACAGATCAGATTTGTCGATAGTGTATAGAGATTACAACTTGTGCTAGAGCGGACGAGAAGTCTCTCAAGGAGCATCTCAAGACAAATGACAAGAAAATCAAGATATTTGTGCACATGGCTCAATCATGCGCATAAGATCTGTTAGGATTATGCGTATGTATGTGCATGTTTCTGCTCAGATGATGCGTATATGTTTTATTTAGATCATGCGTATGTGTGCGCATAGATTCTGCTCGGCGTGACACATGTGTTTTGCTCCAACTATGAGCATGTCAGTGCATGGCGATCTCGATGCATGACTGTATATGCGTATGGTAGAGTCTGTGCATGACTGCATATGCGCTATCTGTATATGCACGTAGGGTGATGCATATCTTGGCGCATGGGTCTACTCAGATTAGGCGCATAGAACAGCCTGGAATATATATATATATATATATATATATATATATATATATATATATATATATATATATATAAAGATGGAATTAGCAGCGGCTAGGATTTCCTTCCAGGAGCTTGGTTTCCTTATTTGGGACCCGAGGCTGGGAGGCGACTCTCAGGGTGACAATGGGCAGCGATAAGACGACGGGAGGGAGGTAGGAGGCGGTTGGACGACTGTGCGACGGTGAATCCGTGGACGAGGAGTCAGAACGAACTGGAGGCCGACAACGTAGCCTAACCGACTGGGACTTAATGGTGGGCCGAGAGGAAATTTAGGACATCAAGTGGCATCTTCCCAGACTCAAGGAGGAAGGAGATGGCGTTGTAATACCCAGATCTCGTATTACGTATTTAGAATACGTGTACGTAATTTGACTCGTATTGCATGTCTCCCTGCTTGAATTATTCTAGCATTTCATTGATTGGTTTATTCTTGGGTTGGTTCGGCTTGGCTTGGTTTGCTTTGGTTCATCATGAACCAAGGGTGAACCCTCCTACCTACCACCACCCTCCTTATTTATAACCTCCTTCATTTTCTCTCTCATCATTATTTCCTTCCTTCTTCATTTTACTCTCCACCATTACTTCTTCAACCACCAGGAGGGAGAGAGAGAGAGAGAGAGAGAGAGCTTAGGCAAGTGCAAACTTGCTTCATGATGGATCTCATGTTTTATTATTCCATTCTCTTCCTTACTAGATTCTAAGCCTCTTTAGAACTGGAAGTTTTCGGTTTTGATGGTTATATTTTTGTAGATCTAAGTTTTAAGTTCCTTCTTGTTTAGTTTTCTTGGTTTTGATCTCTAAAAACTTGGTATTTCCAAAAACTAGTGGTTCCATGTTGTAGAGAATTTGATTTCATGCAGTTTTGGCTTTTGTTTCGCTTGATTTCGACTCCGGATGAGGAAGTTATGGCCATTACAAGTTTTCGGAACTTTCATGGCTGAACTTGCTGTTTGGGGACGATGAACCTCATGCGCCCGGGAGGCCATGCGCCAGGAGGCCATGCGCCATGAAGTCCCGGCAACGCATCCCTTAACTCCGAGCGTGTCATGCGCGTAGGTTCCCTACGCGCATGTACTGAAGACGCAACGTGAGTTTCTCATGTGCCGATTTGTGCAGGAATATCATGCGCCGATTCGTGCAGGAATCTCATGCGCCGATTCGTGCAGGAATCTCATGTGCCGATTCGTGCAGGAATCTCATGCGTCGATTCGTGCAGGAATCTCATGCGCCGATTCGTGCAGGAATTGCTCTATTTCACTGTTTTTGCCTGTTTAAGTTGTTTTGTAGCTAGAATCTTGAAAAACTCAAAACATGAAAGTTGTAGATCTTTTCCTTGGCTTCAAGAACATGTTACTAGTTATTTTATGCATGTTTCTCTCATTCATGATAATGTAAGGATAGAACACGATAGTGGCCTGTTAAGGTGCACTCTTGACAAGTACCAAGTGGACATGACATGACCTGATAGTGGCCCGCAGTGGCACACTCCTGACAAGAAAACCTGACATGATATACCCTGATATGCTGTTACGATGGCTAACCTGACATGACATGACATGACAAGTATGAATAACCTGGACACCGTGGACGATTGTGCTTGTGCAATGAACCAGTCTTGTCTTGCATCATGCTTAGGATGTGACCCCTGAGTACCACGGTCAGGGGTACCTACTAAAATGGACTAAGGCTAATAACTAGATTAACACAGTAGTCATGAAGAGATTTTCCCGCTACAGGTAATCCCGTTACCTGGGCGCTCTTGGGATCTGTAGCCTGCCGTCGAGTAGGGCACATTTCTAGCACACTGTCATGTGTTGCACCCTTATTGTACTAATATTTTCCTGGATAACCTGGATGGTCTGCAGGGCTTGTGGCTGTGGAATAATCTCATTGCATCTTGCTAGTAACTAGGCCTATGATAACCCTAGTTAGTTAAAGTATCAAGCCGTACTTATTGCTTGGTCGTAAATGATTGAATGGAGTCTAACCCTGTCTATTCTTGCCTCGATCCTGTACAAGATTGTTACATGACATGATTACTTGTGCTTGCTTTTTAACAATAAAGATCAGGGGACCAGTTCTGTTCAGGCGAAGGGTTACAACCCCGGTCTTTGTTTGGTTTACGGGTTGTAACCTGACTCCCGGAGCAGTTCTATGTTCTCTCTTCGTTTATTGTCTTGTTGTACCCCATGACATGCTCGACATGCTTTACCTTACTTTGAGATCGTGATTATTTACACTGGCCTTATTGATAAATGGTGGGGATACCAAGTTCCGTTCAGATGAAGAGTTACAACCCCGGTCCTTGTTTGGTTTACGGGTTGTAACTTGGTTATCTGAATAGTCCCATGGTTATCTCATCGTATATCACCGGTCATGCTTTTCCTTAATTACTGTCTTTTATTATGTAATTATATTCTTGTGCTAATTGCTGGTTTTAGTTCCTAAGTGAAGCCTCCTTTGTGGTACTTGCTCTTTCTGGGGTCTGACCCAGCTGGTTTTGTATGGCCAGATACCGGAGCAGCACCAGAGGATCTACCGGTTTTCCAGCCAGATGGTGACCACCAGGCGTAACCCTGGCAACGAGTGGGTTTCTTTTTGTCCTCCCACTTTATTGTAAAATTATTCTTTTTAGGCGTTTAGCCGGCGAGCACGTGTTAGCTCGTGTACATTTTACTTACTGTCTGCCTACGGGCTGTAACATGATTGGCAACCTAGGGTTGATCATGTATGACTAAAACTCTTGCTAGTCTTCACACTTTGTAACGACTAGCTTCATGATCAGCTGGATATGTAATGTTTGGGATGCCTTACTATTGTATATTTGGTGATCTTACATCTTGTAACATTTAATTGCTTACTTGTGATTGAGATACTAGGCTTGTTCATGACCTTAAGAGACTGATGGCTTGTAGATAAACCCTCATATATCTAGACAGCCGTGACCTTATGGTGAGATGGATTCCATTTTACTATACGTAGCTGGCTATGTCTGCCCCCCGCTCTCCAGTATTCTGGTTCTGGGGCGTGACATGGTTTAAGTGGTGGCCCATGCAGGTCTTGAAAATCAAGATATGTGAGGGTTTACCGAATAGATGTCTCAATCAGTACTCGTCTTTGATCTCTACTCGTATCCTCTTGATCCCTGAAAATCTTGACCTGATCATATGCTTGTATTCGTTGATCTGTCTTGGTCCTTTCTTATTGTTCCCTATGTCGTCTTTTTCAGCGGCATTGAACCTGGACCTGTCGATCAGCAAGGCAGATCACCTCCCGTGGACCAGCAGCAACCAGAAGATCAGGCACAACACTCAGGAGCAGCCTCCCGAGTCATACCTACTGGAGGAGAGCCGCCAGTTCAGCCCGTTCAGCCTGCAGAGCCTGATGATGGCACTTTGGTGGGTCTCATCAGATCATTGTTAGCTTCCCAAGATCGCCGAGGAGATGTCTTGCACCAGGCAGTGGAAGATGCTTTGAACAGAGGCGGTCATCCAAGGAACAGTGCAGCGAACAGTTTCAAGCGCCTGAACCCTCCGTTCTTCGATGGCAGTGAAGATGCTATCGCTGCTGACGCGTGGCTCCACGATACTGAAGTCATTCTAGAGGCAGCCAGAACCCCGGAAGACGAAAAGGTGGCCGTTGTGCGCCTATAGTTATTGGATCTTGCCCGCAGCTGGTGGGCAGCACAGGCCGTGGGATTAGTGGCCCCTATTCTATGGACAGTATTTAGGGAGAGATTCCAGACCAAGTACTTCGATGCGGCAGCTTGGTACGATCTACAGACCAAGTTTACCAATTTGAAGCAGATGGACAGGACGGTCGACGGATATGCGGCCGAGTTTTCCAGACTCAGTCGGTTTGCTCCCACTTTGGTGGCAACCGAGTTCGACAGAGCCCAGCGGTTCCAGCAGGGGCTCCACCTCGAGATTTTGTTGGCAGTAGAGCAGTTTGAGCATCAGACTTTTGATGCAGTCTTGAGAGCAGCTAGGAGGCACGAGTATACCTCCCACAGGATCGTGGACAGGACCGGAGGTCGGAAGCGATCTCACGGCCAGATAATCCAGTCGACAGCACCAGTCCCGGCAGCAAGGGCTTTGACAATTGAAACTCCGAGGCAGGCGGCCTCAGTGACGTCAGTCACGTCCCCTCAGCAACCGAAGCAGAGGCAGTCTTCCGCAATGGGCTGCACTCATTGTGGGAAGCCAGGACACGTTGTTTTATAATGTCGCAGAGCACAGCGATTGTGCTTGGCTTGTGGAGCACCGGACCACAAGATAGGGTCCTGTCCGAATAGGGCTAGTTCGTCATCAGCCCAGACTAGTCCCTCGGTAAGGGGACCAGCACCAACACCAGTGCAGCAGCAGTACCAGCCTCCGAGGCCATTGCCGCCTCAGATCCAAGTATTCCAGCAGCAGGGACACCAACAGTATGCCCTGGTCCAAGCTCAGATTCAGAACCGGCAGAGAGGTTCCTAGCAGGATATCTTCCCTCTTTCTCGTGCCTTCGATTTCCTTGCTTACATACATGATTGCATGATTGATTGCTTAGTATAGCTTGCCTGAGATTAGTATAACTTGTTCTTGTCCCTCTAGCCTCTTAATTAAATTCCGAGGACGGAATTCTTTTAAGGTGGGTAGAGTTGTAATACCCAGATCTCGTATTACGTATTTAGAATATGTGTACGTAATTTGACTCGTATTGCATGTCTCCCTGCTTGAATTATTCTAGCATTTCATTGATTGGTTTATTCTTGGGTTGGTTCGGCTTGGCTTGGTTTGCTTTGGTTCATCATGAACCAAGGGTGAACCCTCCTACCTACCACCACCCTCCTTATTTATAACCTCCTTCATTTTCTCTCTCATCATTATTTTCTTCCTTCTTTATTTTACTCTCCACCATTACTTCTTCAACCACCAGGAGGGAGAGAGAGAGAGAAAGCTTAGGCAAGTGCAAACTTGCTTCATGATGGATCTCATGTTTTATTGTTCCATTCTTTTCCTTACTAGATTCTAAGCCTCTTTAGAACTGAAAGTTTTCGGTTTTGATGGTTATATTTTTGTAGATCTAAGTTTTAAGTTCCTTCTTGTTTAGTTTTCTTGGTTTTGATCTCTAAAAACTTGGTATTTCCAAAAACTAGTGGTTCCATGTTGTAGAGAATTTGATTTCATGCAGTTTTAGCTTTTGTTTCGCTTGATTTTGACTCCGGATGAGAAAGTTATGGCCATTACAAGTTTTCGGAACTTTCATGGCTGAACTTGCTGTTTGGGGACGATGAACCTCATGCGCCCGGAAGGCCATGCGTCGGGAGGCCATGCGCCGTGAAGTCCCGGCAACGCATCCCTTAACTCCGAGCGTGTCATGCGCGTAGGTTCCCTACGCGCATGTACTGAAGACGCAACGTGAGTTTCTCATGCGCCGATTTGTGCAGGAATCTCATACGCCGATTCGTGCAGAAATCTCATGCGCCGATTCGTGCAGGAATCTCATGCGCCGATTCGAGCAGGAATCTCATGCGCCGATTCGTGCAGGAATCTCATGCGCCGATTCGTGCAGGAATCTTATGCGCCGATTCGTGCAGGAATCTCATGCGCCGATTCGTGCAGGAATTGCTCTATTTCACTGTTTTTGCCTGTTTAAGTTGTTTTGTAGCTAAAATCTTGAAAAACTCAAAACATGAAAGTTGTAGATCTTTTCCTTGGCTTCAAGAATATGTTACTAGTTATTTTATGCAAGTTTCTCTCATTCATGATAATGTAAGGATAGAACACGATAGTGGCCTGTTAAGGCGCACACTTGACAAGTACCAAGTGGACATGACATGACCTGATAGTGGCCCGCAGTGGCGCACTCCTGACAAGAAAACCTGACATGATATACCCTGATATGCTGTTGCGACGGCTAACCTGACATGACATGACATGACAAGTATGAATAACCTGGACACCGTGGACGATTGTGCTTGTGCAATGAACCAGTCTTGTCTTGCACCATGCTTAGGATGGGACCCCTGAGTACTACGGTCAGGGGTACCTACTGAAATGGACTAAGGCTAATAACTAGATTAACACAGTAGTCATGAAGAGATTTTTCAGCTAAAAGTAATCCCGTTACCTGGGCGCTCTTGGGATCTGTAGCCTGCCGTCGAGTAGGGCACATTTCCAGCACACTGTCATGTGTTGCACCCTTATTGTACTAATATTCGCCTGGATAACCTGGATGGTCTGCAGGGCTTGTGGCTGTGGAATAATCTCATTGCATCTTGCTAGTCACTAGGCCTGTGATAACCCTAGTTAGTTAAAGTATCAAGCCGTACTTATTGCTTGGCCGTAAATGATTGAATGGAGTCTAACCCTGTCTATTCTTGCCTCGATCCTGCACAAGATTGTTACATGACATGATTACTTGTGCTTGCTTTTTAACAATAAAGATCAGGGGACCAGTTCTGTTCAGGCGAAGGATTACAACCCCGGTCCTTGTTTGGTTTACGGGTTGTAACCTGGCTCCCGGAGCAGTTCTATGTTCTCTCTTTGTTTATTATCTTGTTGTACCCCATGACATGCTTGACATGCTTTACCTTACTTTGAGATCGTGATTATTTATACTGGCCTTATTGATAAATGGTGGGGATACCAAGTTCCGTTCAGATGAAAAGTTACAACCCCGGTCCTTGTTTGGTTTACGGGTTGTAACTTGGTTATCTGAATAGTCCCATGGTTATCTCATCGTATATCACCGGTCATGCTTTTCCTTAATTACTGTCTTTTATTATGTAATTATATTCTTGTGCTAATTGCTGGTTTTAGTTCCTAAGTGAAGCCTCCTTTGTGGTACTTGCTCTTTCTGGGGTCTGACCCAGCTGGTTTTGTATGGCCAGATACCGGAGCAGCACCAGAGGATCTACCGGTTTTCCAGCCAGATGGTGACCACCTGGCGTAACCCTGGCAACGAGTGAATTTCTTTTTGTCCTCCCACTTTATTGTAAAATTATTCTTTTGAGGCGTTTAGCCGGCGAGCACGTGTTAGCTCGTGTACATTTTACTTACTGTCTGCCTACGGGCTGTAACATGATTGGCAACCTAGGGTTGATCATGTATGACTAAAACTCTTGCTAGTCTTCACACTTTGTAATGACTAGCTTCATGATCAGCTGAATATGTAATGTTTGGGACGCCTTACTATTGTATATTTGGTAATCTTACATCTTGTAACATTTAATTGCTTACTTGTGATTGAGACACTAGGCTTGTTCATGACCTTAAAAGACAGATGGCTTGTAGATAAACCCTCATATATCTAGACAGCCGTGACCGTATGGTGAGATGGATTCCATTTCACTATACGTAGCTGGCTATGTCTGCCCCCGCTCTCCAGTATTCTGGTTCTGGGGCGTGACAGGTGTACAGGCAGGCAAGGTGAAGCGAGGCATCATCAGAAAGGAAACCACAATTTTGGGACAAAGAAGGATCCGGCTCGCCCTCCGCCACGTCCTACGACGGTGCCTGACAAAGGAAAAACGCCTATGGGGGATCAGGTTCCTAGCAAAACATGGGCAGAGTTCATCATAACAAAGGAAGTACGGAATTCTGGGTAATCGGCCTTTTTACAATCATATTGAGGCATATGCTGATCGAGTTTGGCGACCCAAAGGAAGTTATATGGAATTCTTCTCTCGCAGTAATGGATTCTACTTCGTCCGCTTCGGTGTTACGGAGGATATGGAACGGGTTGTGCAAGGGGGACCCTGGACCTTTGATGGCCGGTTGATCTTAACAAAGATATGGACGCCAGAGACGAGATGCGAGCGGGATATTCTAAAGTTCGTTCCGGTCTGGATCAGGTTTTCCGAACTCTCTCCTATATTGGAGTACCCGATGATGATGAAGTTGGCAAGCTTGATTGGCAAGCCTATCAAAGCTGACGAGAGTACCTCGACAAGAGCTATGATAGGATACGCTAGGATCTTCGTCGAAATTAAAGCAGGTAAGCCCCTTCCAAATCATGTTGAATTTGAAGTTCCGACAGGAGAAGTCTATATTCAGCGGGTCGAATATGAGTGGGTACCCCCCACATGTTCTCATTGTCATCAATTTGGGTACCCACCGATAGAATGCAAGCTAGCTAAACAGGATGGCTCAGAGGCGGATTCGAGTGAAAATTTGCCAAAACAAAATCACGAAGCGGGAGTATCTCGGCATAGCAGTTCAGACTTCAGGAAGGCAGAAGCCATATTCAATGCTTTAGGTCACGACCCGCATCCGGTTTAGGGGCACGAGTACATGGGTACGTCCAGTCTACGCCGTAGTGTCGGCGGTAGAACGCTGTCCTAGGTCACATACATCTAACACAGTACAAATGTACCTATAAAAGATATACTCTCCAATCGGAGGATAATACAGAAGGTACAACTCAAGCACAATTCTAAGGTAGAAATAGCACGATATGATAGATATGATATCTCGAAAGAGAACATACAAATAGAAGAAAATAAGTCTAAGTGTCTAAACGACACAACATCTCAACATCCACAAATAATACAACTCAGATGTCAAATAAAAATAACATAATGAAATAAGATAAACTGCCTAGCTATCTAGCCTAAGTAATAGGGGTGATGTCCTCAGCTAGAGCTGGATCCTCCTATGGGTCCAACTCACAAGTGTCATATAGGCCTGCTCCGTAATAAGTAGGGCAGAACTCCTCCGTGTCATCTCTAATATTTTTGACAGGTCCAGTCAGGACAGGAACGAGCACATAACTCTCACGCAGTTCATATCAAGAAAGAAAATATAAAATATCACGACCCGCACCCGGATATACGGGTACAAATACGTAGACGACGCCCAGCCTATGCCGCAGTATCGACGGTAGAACGCTGTCTAGTACCCAATAAATATACACTATGTCTAGAAGGCCTATAACTACAAATATACTCTAGTCACATCACAACAGCTAGGGATGATAAGACAAGAAAGATAACTAAAGCACAAGAACAACTAGAAACTACTAGAAGGAAACATAAGACAGGAAAATAAAGAAGGAACAATAAGACTAACTAAGGATAACTCCCAGGCAACTCACATAGAATAATAGTGAGATCCACCCCAGCTAGCAACATCATGAAGTCCACTAATGGTATAACAACTCCTAAAATATTATCAACGTTATTCTGTCAGGAAAATGAGCAAGTACAAACACTAATAGCAGTTCCATGTGAATTGACAAATTCTATAAGAGACAGTATAATGAACTACAAGACAAAGATATATGAAGACTTTGGGAACCGTTCGAAAGTTGAGTTACAACCCTTAAACCAAACAAGGACCGGGGTTATAACTTTTCTCCCGAACAGAGCTTAGTCTCCAATCAAGGTACAATATAATGGCATGTAGAACATGTGAGTAATCTGAATATCATAGCATGGTGAGAAAGTACTGAATGTAGAACAGAACAGGATATATGATAAGATAAAGTAAATATAAAATGTGATTTGAATTATTAGAGCGATATGTGATCGGCTAGGGAGTCAGGGTAGGGTTATCCACTTGGCCCGACAATCACAGAAAAATCTCTGGAAAGGGTCATGCCGGCCAACCTGGATAACCCGGCAAGGGGTGTCTGCTACACCCTACGTGAGGTGAGGGTGGCGCTAGCAAAATAGTGACAGGGAGGCTTTGATCACATAACCCCTAATAATTCTCCCATCCCCGAATAGTAACATGGATCCGGACATGGCACGTCATGACACGGATTCAAAAGCAGGTGATCAGTCCACTCCCAAATCAATGTCTATATAAGTACATTAAACATGGATATCATACACCAATATACCAAGGAAAATTCGGGAATAACATCTCATAACAGGATCCGACGTATACTAGTCCGTGAACTATCGTGTCGAGAATCAAGTAAGACACTACAACTGAATCGGATATAGTAGATATCAAGACAATGAAAACTATCAGTGAATGTACTCGCCTGCGGTCCTGAGCTGTCAATGGGGTCGATGCTCAGAGTGATGCCACAGACCTAAAGATAAGATATATATAAACTAATTAGGGTTCAACAGTGTTAGGCTTGATTCTATAGTATAAGCTACGCAATCTAGGTCAGACTCAGTCAACGAAGTCAAACTAGGTCACACTGAGTCACACTAGGTCAAACTAGGTCACAAGAAGTCAAACCAAGTCAAACTAGGTCAAATTGGGTCAATGGTTGACTTACAGTTGACTTTTGGTCAACTGGTCAACTATGGTCAACTCTAGGTTAAACTAGGTCAAATGTTGACTCTACTTCGACGTTTAGTCAAAGCAGTCAACCATGGTCAAACAGGGTCGAGACTAGTCTCTATAAACATCTACAAGGTCAACACATCAATTTCAGTGATTGTGAAATCACCGGAATCGATGGAACTCAAAATACCACAAAAGGAGAAAGATTATAATAATAGGGTGAAAACCTACAGATGTTGTCGGATGGTAAAACAACCATCACCAACGTGTCTAGAATGGTCAAATCAGCTAGGATAGCCTGTCCAAAAGTCCAATTTGGACACAGGGGCAAAACGGTAATTTTGGGCCAAAATGATGTCCGCCGTTAGATACACTTTGCACCGAAAAACGTGCCAAAATAAAAGTGCACAAAACTTAACAAATTATATGTCCACGAATCCAGAATGACGATACGAACCCAACGGTATATCCAGAATTGGATTCCGTTGACCCGATCTCAAATTGGTCCGTTGACCAGGACATTGGAAACCGATTTGCACGGAAAAGTGTGTCGGAGATAATGTCCTCAAAACTCAGCAAATTATATGTCAACGAGTCCAGAATGACGATACGAACTCAACGGTATATCCGGAGTTGGATTCCGATGAGCCGAACTCAAAATGACCCGTTGACCCAAAAAGTGGGACCCGCTTTGCACCGAAATGCGTGTCAGGGCCCACGTTCTCCAAATCAAGCAAACTTTATATGAAAACATACCAGAACGATGCCACGAGTCTACTAGTGGTGTCAGAAATTGAATCCGGAGTCCCGGGTTCAAAAATGGAATTTTACAAGTGCGACACTAAGAATTCGAACGACCAACTTTGGCATCGAATTCGACCGACCTAACAAGCTCAAACTGAAATGAAATCTAAAGGGGGCAGGAAGAAGGTTATACCAGCTTCGCACAGGAACTGGTAGCGCGCAAAGCGGAGCTGCTACGACGAAGATACGAACCCGCGAAGTTGGCATCGCAAAACTGTCCAAAAACAGTACAAATTAAAACGTCAACTTAGTGGCCGGTTTTGATGTATCAAACGACAAAATTAATGGATGAAATTTGAGAGGGATGAAGGGGTATATACCGAGATTGAGACGGAGTGAAAAAATTGCCGATCCAACGGTCGGATTGTCCAGAAAATCGGTGCAAAGTCGCTGTCCCGAGACGTGAATTCTGAAGTTCAAAACTCGCGCGTCACGGCGGGATTCCGTTCAAAACGCACGAATAGCCCGTGCGTCGTGCCGGAGAAGGAGGCGCTGCCCCGGGGGGTTCGCCGGAGCGCTCGCGCACATGACAGGGGCGGCCACGGCGGCCGTGCAGCGGCGCGGCGGCGCACGACGGAGGCCCGCGCGCGCGCGCACGTGGCGTCGCTGGCGCCGCTACTGCTGCAACTGCTGCTGGCGCTTGCTGCTGCACTGCCACCTTGCTGCTGCTGCTGCCACGCACGGTGGCACGCCGCGGGGCGGCGACGGCGGTGCCCGTGGCGGCGGCGGCGGTGGAATGGTGTTGAAAGTGGTGGTGTGGTGTGTAAGAAGAGAGAGAGAGAGTTAGATATTTAGAGAGAGAGAGTTAGATATTTAGAGAGAGAGAGAAAGTGAAAGTAGAGAGAGAGAGAGGATGTTCGGCTGTGATGGGAGAGGGTGAGGGGGTTTGTGTGTGTGTGCTTTAAATGGAGGAGAGAGAAAGAGAATTACATTATATATATATATATATATATATATATATATATATATATATATATATATGAGAGATAGAGATATTTTATAAAACAAAAGAATTATATTTTCGAGTAGGCAGAAATGGGAAAACACCAGTGGGGTGTATGGGCAGTCATGACAGGGCCCACACTAAACTGGGTTGGACGTTGGGCCAAGTTTGGATAAGGTCGAGGCCAAGATTTAATTAATTTATAAATTAAATCAATAAAATCACGGATGGAATGGGAGCACAAGAGAGATCCAATCGGTGGCACGCAAGTGGCACGTGCATAGTAGACTCAAAACAGGCCAGGGCCATATTTTGAGTCGACTGGATTGGACCGATGTCGGGCCCCGAAATTAAATAGGAAATTAAATCAGATTTTACGGTAGATAATTAATTGGCCTAAATTGAACCGAAAGTTGTGCGAAAAAAATGGAGCACAAAATGGAGGGTCTGAGTGGGACGCGAAGGTCAGGGGTGAAGAGCGTCTCGAGTAGATCATTCATAAGAAGTTGGTTCTGAGAAAACGACTGGTCTGGTGCTCCTAAATTAAAAGTCACGGTAACGCGCATATGATGATCTAGAAAAAGAGTGAGAATTCAATTAATAATTAAATGGTCTAATATTGACCCGAACTTGCGCGAAGCAAAAAGAGCACAAGGGAACAAGTTCGAGTGGGACACGAAATATCACTGTGAAGATAATCTCGTCTACTACAAACTCCAAGAAGGAAGTTTCCAGAGACTGGCATCCCTGATGCTCTAGAATTCCAAGTCACGGTAAAGAGCATTTAAAGATCAAAATTAATTATATAGAAATGAATTATTGAAAATAATTCATTAGAAAATTCGAAAAATAATTCAAAAAATTCAGAGGGCTTACATCCTACCCACCTTATAGAAATTTCGTCCTCGAAATTAAGGTTGTAGTAGGGGTAAAACAAGATAGAAAGTTTTAGGCAAAAACTTAGGCACGATCATAGAATGACAAGTTTGCACGATTAAGATAAGTTAAGTCATTGGGACACGATTCAGGAATGATTAGGAGAACGAAAGTTATAGATGAAGTCCACGTACGAGGTGACGTGTAGCACTCGGGTTAACGGATAATCAGCCTCAAAGTCACACAGGCTTGATCAAGATGAGAGATAATCATGACCAAAACAAGGCTTAGCATGATTGAGCTGGAGTTTCAGACACAACAAAATCGAAGTCAAGGTCTTATAGACCTGATCAAGATTGAAGAGTATGATTAATAAAATCATGGAATACGCTCCAAGTTCGAGCGTGAATAAAATTGGAAATAGTCTAAAAGATCACTTGGCACGATAGAGGTATGACAACAAAATCAAAACTTGAGCTTCATCCGGTTACAATCAACAAAATATTGATAATAGGATTTCAGCTTACTGAAATTTGATTTAGGATTTGAGATAGGCATGATTAAGCACAAGGAAATTTCAGATACAATCAGAAAATCAAATCAAGGTCGAAAGAGTTTAGACACGAGTGTCTAAAATCCCAACATGATCAAAATCAGAAGGCAATATACAAGGGTAAATAGCATTGAAATCCAACCACGATAAAGAAATTTGTCTCAACACGATCTAAGTTGATCAACTTCCGAGTAAATCAGAATTTGGACAAGATGGAGAATAAGATCAATGAAGGCTGGGCACGAGCATCCAAGGATGAAAATCCAAGTCACCAAGGAATCTGAAGTCATCTAGAGTTTAGTCAGCAACCAAGACTCTTGGCACGATATACAAAACGACCAAAATTGATTGGTCAATCAGAGAGGATCAATCTCGCGATATCAAAATATAATAAACAAATCAAGGATGTAGAATTGAATTGCTTCTGTTATCATAGAAACCAGAATTATGGGATCGTAGGAGGAAGCCGGGGTAATCATCTCGCTCTGCTTCGACTACTACCAACAATGTCTACTCCGAGACGGATGATTACGATACTTCCTCGATTTCTCCCAAGATAAAAAGATATGAAAATTCTAAAATTTTCAAGGTTTTCAAAGTATGGCTGACAGAAGTAGATACGAGATAGGTAATTGGTGTAATCAAGACATGGCTAAGCAAGTCAGAGAAAATGATGGCAAGATGAGGAAATCATCATACGAAAAGAAATGAATGGTAAGTCAAGAAATAAGGTTATGAATTATCCTCATCATTTAGTCAAAAAGAAGTGAATCAATTTAAGATACGATCTGATAACCATACACGTCTATACAAAACCATGCTGCCAGAATTTACGCCACACCAGTAAGCATAGCTGCAATAAACGATAGAGTCCATAACTAAGGTATACACCCTATAATCATGTCATCTAGATTCCTTACCACGCCAACCGGTATGGCTGTAAGAGAATCTAAATTCCATAACTAGGATAGTATATCCAAAATCAGGCTCTATATCCTTGTCAGGCTAGCTAATATGACTGCGACAAATTCCAACTCCATAAGTAAAGTAGACATTTATCGTTCCCATCGCCCTCATCAAATATGTTTATCAGAATATCTTAACTAAATCCAGAGAAACTTATCTTCAAACAGAATCAAAATCGAATTCAACAACGAACATCAAGAATTCTAAAATTTCAACAACGAATCAAGGATAAGTATATGGAAACTAGCGGAAACAGATCCCGAGGTAGAGTTTAGAAGAAAATTCTCAGGAGATGTCCAAAGGTACTATCTAGGTCAAGATAAGAGAAATCATTGGAATATAATCTAAAACAATCTCAACCTGATATGAGACTGGTAAATCATATTCTCGTCTCGACCTAGGAGATATATAAGTTCAACTTATACCTTCCCTCTGGGGTCCACAAACTCATTTTAAGAAAGAATAAAGTTGATAACGGACAGATGTTTCAGAAATCAGGACAGACAGAAACAATGGAAAAAGTTTCGAAAAGTTCGAAATAAGATTCCCAGGGGTCATCCCTGGAATCTACCAAGAGTTTCTAATATGTGACTGAGTACCAAATTCCTAAAATATTCCATGACTCAACCTTAATCCTAGGGCAGGCTCGCAGTAGTACAGAAAAGCTCAAGTACTACCACGACTTCGCATTAATTGCAAAGACTGACCTGCATGGGCCACCACTAAAAATGTGTCACGACCCGCACCCGGATATACGGGTACGAATACGTAGACGACGCCCAGCCTACGTCGCAGTATCGGCGGTAGAACGCTGTCTAGTACCCAATAAATGTACACTACGTCTAGAAGGCCTATAACTACAAATATACTCTAGTCACATCACAACAGCTCGGGATGATAAGACAAGAAAGATAACTAAAGCACAAGAACAACTAGAAACTACTAGAAGGAAACATAAGACAGGAAAATAAAGAAGGAACAACAAGACTAACTAAGGATAACTCCCAGGCAACTCACATAGAATAATAGTGAGATCCACCCCAGCTAGCAACATCATGAAGTCCACTAATGGTATAACAACTCCTAAAATATTATCAACGGTATCCTGTCAGGAAAATGAGCAAGTACAAACACTAACAGCAGTTCCATGTGAATTGACAAATTCTATAAGAGACAGTATAATAAACTACAAGACAAAGATATATAAAGACTTTGGGAACCATTCGGAAGCTGAGTTACAACCCTTAAACCAAACAAGGACCGGGGTTATAACTCTTCTCCAGAACAGAGCTTAGTCTCCAATCAAGGTACAATATAATGGCATGTAGAACATGTGAGTAATCTGAATATCATAGCATGGTGAAAAAGTACTAAATGTAGAACAGAACAGGATATATGATAAGATAAAGTAAATATAAAATGTGATTTGAATTATTAGAGCGATATGTGATCGACTAGGGAGTCAGGGTAGGGTTATCCACTTGGCCCGACAATCACAGGAAAATCTCTGGAAAGGGTCATGCCGGCCAACCTGGATAACCCAGCAAGGGGTGTCTGCTACACCCTACGTGAGGTGAGGGTGGCACTAGCAAAATAGTGACAGGGAGGCTTTGATCACATAACCCCTAATAATTCCCCCATTCCCGAATAGTAACATGGATCCGGACATGGCACGTCATGACACGGATTCAAAAGCAGGTGATCAGCCCACTCCCAAATCAATGTCTATATAAGTACATGACACATGGATATCACACACCAATATACCAAGGAAAATTTGGGAATAATATTTCATGACAGGATCCGACGTATACTAGTCCGTGAACTATCGTGTCGAGAATCAAGTAAGACACTACAACTGAATCGGATATAGTAGATATCAAGACAATGAAAACTATCAGTGAATGTACTCGCCTGCGGTCCTGAGCTGTCAAATGGGGTCGATGCTCAGAGTGATGCCACAGACCTAAAGATAAGATATATATAAACTAATTAGGGTTCAACAGTGTTAGGCTTGATTCTATAGTATAAGCTACGCAATCTAGGTCAGACTCAGTCAACGAAGTCAAACTAGGTCACACTGAGTCACACTAGGTCAAACTAGGTCAAACTAGGTCACAAGAAGTCAAATCAAGTCAAACTAGGTCAAATTGGGTCAATGGTTGACTTACAGTTGACTTTTGGTCAACTGGTCAACTATGGTCAACTCTAGGTTAAACTAGGTCAAATGTTGACTCTACTTCGACGTTTAGTCAAAGCAGTCAACCATGGTCAAACAGGGTCGAGGCTAGTCTCTATAAACATCTACAAGGTCAACACATCAATTTCAGTGATTGTGAAATCACCGGAATCGATGGAACTCAAAATACCACAAAAGGAGAAAGATTATAATAATAGGGTGAAAACCTACAGATGTTGTCGGATGGTGAAACAACCATCACCAACGTGTCTAGAATGGTCAAATCAGCTAGGATAGTCTGTCCAAAAATCCAATTTGGACACAAGGGCAAAACGGTAATTTTGGGCCAAAATGATGTCCGCCGTTGGACACACTTTGCACCGAAAAATGTGCCGAAATAAAAGTGCACAAAACCTAACAAATTATATGTCCACAAATCCAGAATGACGATACGAACCCAATGGTATATCCAGAATTGGATTCCGTTGACCTGATCTCAAATTGGTCCATTGACCAGGACATTGGAAACCGATTTGCACGAAAAAGCGTATCGGAGCTAATGTCCTCAAAACTTAGCAAATTATATGTCAACGAGTCCAGAATGACGATACGAACTCAACGGTATATCCGGAGTTGGATTCCGATGAGCCGAACTCAAAATGACCCGTTGACCCAGAAAGTGGGACCCGCTTTGCACCGAAATGCGTGCCAGGACCCACGTTCTCCAAATCAAGCAAACTTTATATGATAACATACCAAAACGACGCCACGAGTCTAGTGGTGGTGTCAGAAATTGAATCCGGAGTCCCGGGTTCAAAAATAGAATTTTACAAGTGCGACACTAAGAATTCGAAGGGCCAACTTTGGCGTCGAATTCGACCGACCTAACAAGCTCAAACTGAAATAAAATCTAAAGGGGGCAGGAAGAGGGTTATACCAGCTTCGCACAGGAACTGGTAGCGCACAAAGCGGAGCTGCTACGGCGAAGATACGAACCCGCGAAGTTGGCATCGCAAAACTGTCCAAAAATAATACAAATTAAAACGTCAACTTGGTGGCCGGTTTTGATGTATCAAACGACGAAATTAAAGGATAAAATTTGAGAGGGATGAAGGGGTATATACCGAGATTGAGAAGAGCGAAGAAATCACCGATCCAACGGTCGAATTGTCCAGAAAATCGGTGCGAAGTCGCTGTCCCGAGACACGAATTCTGAAGTTCAAAACTCGCGCGTCACGGCGGGATTCCGTTCAAAACGCACGAATAGCCCGAGCGTCGTGCCGGAGAAGGAGGCGCTGCCCCGGGGGGTTCGCCGGAGCGCTCGCACGTACGACAGGGGCTGCCACGGCGGCCGTGCGGCGGCGCGGCGGCGCACGACGGCGGCCCGTGCGCGCGCGCACGTGGCGCCGCAGCTGCTGCAACTGCTACTGGCGCTTGCTGCTGCACTGCCACCTCGCTGCTGCTGCTGCCACGTACGGTGGTACGCGACGGGGCGGCGACGGCGGTGCCCGTGGCGACGGCGGCGACGAAATGGTGTTGAAAGTGGTGGTGTGGTGTGTAAGAAGAGAGAGAGAGGAGAGAGTTAGATATTTAGAGAGAGAGAGAGAGTTAGATATTTAGAGAGAGAGAGAGAGTTAGATATTTAGAGAGAGGGAGAGAGAGAGAGTTAGATATTTAGAGAGAGAGAGTTAGATATTTAGAGAGAGAGAGAAAGTGAAAGTAGAGAGAGAAAGGGTGTTCGGCTGTGATGGGAGAGGGTGAGGGGGTTTGTGTGTGTGTACTTTAAATGGAGGAGAGAGAAAGAGAATTACATTATATATATATATATATATATATATATATATATATATATATATATATATATATATGTATATATATATATGAGAAAGGTAGAGATATTTTATAAAACAAAAGAATTATATTTTCGAGTAGGCAGAAATGGGAAAACACCAGTGGGGTGTATGGGCAGTCATGACAGGGCCCACACTAAACTGGGTTGGGCGTTGGGCCATGTTTGGACAAGGTCGAGGCCAAGATTTAATTAATTTATAAATTAAATCAATAAAATCACGGATGGAATGGGAGCACAAGAGAGATCCAATCGGTGGCACGCAAGTGGCACGTGCATAGTAGACTCAAAACGGGTCAGGGACATATTTTTAGTCGACTGGATTGAACCGATGTCGGGGCCCGAAATTAAATGGAAAATT